>VALG01009864.1:0-23961 GCA_009835305.1 Ipomoea purpurea
GATTTGTATTCTTTGCCGCATCAAACAGTGCCCTCTACTTATTACCATTAATAACAACCACCTATCGTCTCTAAGCTGCATAGCACAAGTTTCACTGCTCCTGATGATCTTACCACCACGAAGAACAAACCCCATTAGTGCTGCTAAACACCGCTTTCATCTGCATCTTTTCTCCATGGCCGCCGCCAATAATTCCCAGGGATTTTAACATCTGCCATCGACTGCAGACGACAACCTATTACTATGATATGAATCAGACTCAAGAAAGCTATAGCTATTCAATGGATCTCCACCAAGAATGGCTCGCCCAAATCTTCAAGGCCAACCTACTATTTTAGACAGATAATAATATCATCTTTGGTTTTGTCAATAATTAATGTTAAACTACTAGTTCTATTATTAGATAGCTAGGTTCACTGAATCTGGATCAATAATGTCGCTTTTGTTGCACTATATATCACTGCATCATCAATCTATCTATTCAGGCATGTAATAAATTCCTGAGAGTTATTTTATATTATCAACATCATTCCCCAGAAAATAAAACTTTTAATAAAGTGCTGAGGACAATGACGAAGAAAACTCCAATCACTATTGCACATCTTTTAATAAGGTATTGTAGAGACTTTACTTTAATTTTTGAGTGACAGATAATCTGCCAACACGATCCGAAGTATGCATGAATAAGCTCTCACTTTTGTAAAAGCACATTATATTGATGGATTCTATCAGTTAAGAACAGAAACGGCAGGCTCTTTAGAGCTATATATTATATATCTTATGACTGCAAATTTAATACGTACAATAACCATAGAGAGGAGAAATATCAGAGTTACAGCCATGTTTCTCCAACACAACAGAAGACATAGATGTCGATACTGCTGGGATTTCGAGTATTAGCAGGGTTTGAATGGTTGATAAATGGAAATATTGTCCTTACTAATCAACAATGGGATATGTCCCAACCCAAGCTTTTGTCAAGCCAGAAAATGTTCAACTATGACAGTTAATACAATGAATGATATGACTAGACGCCGTGGTAATTGCTTTGCGTACTATTGCTAAAAACTTCGGGTTAAAATATTTTAATGAAAAATAAATACTTATTAAAATAATTAAAATATATATCAATCAAATAATATAATAAATTTTTTAAAAATATTAACAAATAAAAGAATAATAATAAATATACCAAACCGACAAAACACCTAAAGATAGTCTTTTCAGTTATGAACTTTAATCCACCAGGATATGAGTCAAAACTCAAAACCAAACTAAACAAAGAGGTGTACTCAATAATAGTATTATTTTACATCATTATAATTAAAAAAAAAAAAATTTGATAACCTGGGTAAGGGCTTTAGTGAATGTTTGATAGTAAGTGTGGGTCGTCACCAAAGCCTAAGACTGTTACCTTTTCTATATTAGCTTTTGGTAATGAAACCACTCACGGAAATTACTGACCATTTCTTCATCACAACGTACAAGGCAACAACTGTTTGCTTTGTTCAGTTCATAACCTTTCTTCACTTTGGTCAGGTCAGTTTTCTTCAATAAAAGAATGTATTTTCTCATGACAAAAATTTTAACATGGAATTTGAATTTATCAAACCCAAATGAAGTTATGTTTATCTACAGAAATTATAATTAAACTGGTAGTGATACATACACATTTATACTTTAATATTATATGTTCCATGTTTTTTTTCAACTAATATGTATTATTGAATCCAATTTGAAGCCTAGTTGCTCAATGTAATATAATATCAGGCACATATATGATACATGATGGTTCATTAAAATTAATGACTTATATGGATGCAAAAGGATGCTCATACCCCAAGCATACACATCAGTCTAACAGATGGTGATGAGTAAATTAAGTGACTCAATACTTTATTCAGAGTCAGTATTTTAGTGCAACTTTTATGATATAGAGGATCAGGACTGTGCACAAAACCCACACATTGGAGGTGCTCCCACCACTACAATTTCAATTTCAAGAGTCGATCATGCGTCCTGAAATGCAACTTGTTACCTGAGTACCAACTGATGAGTCCCAGAGCAATAATTAATATAGTATAGACACAAACCTGCAACTATTTTGTAAGATTTGAAAATCATATTTTATGAGTAAAATGATATTTTATATTTCTTTTTTTTTTTTAAATTCCAAGAAATTAAAAAGGTTGTTGACAATTCACATGTCTTTGATTTACTATTCTGTGGATACCCTCTTTTGTTGATTATTATGATCTGTTTATATTTTCTATTGCATCCTATTGGTAACTATGAGTTGAAACATAAGCTCAACGCAAGCACCGCTAATAATTGGTTTGTTACAGATAAGTTCTGAAGTCAGCCTCTTTATTTGAGCTTTTTTGAACAGATATATATAATATATATATATATAATATTAATATATACTATATATAGTACTTTTCTCTAAAATACCCCTAAGTACGAAGTTACAATAATGAAGGGGGCAACACAACTTGATTGGAGAGATTACTTTGTAACAATAAAGTTCAATTTTGATCTCTTATATATGAGAGGTGTTTATCTCTTTTATTGAGTTAGTGTATTCATCTTTTGTCAACTAAGGTTATAAGGCTCGTTTCACTCAAAATGTGTTCGCAGACTTTCCGATCGAAGTTACAATTACCTAACAAGGACTTGGGTTTATAACGTACAGCACGCAGCACAAGACTAATAGGTCATATATCTGTTAACAATATTGAATAATTACCCACCAAAGGCAACATCTGGAGAAAATAGCAGCAAAAAATGATGATATATATATTCTTGAGTATATATTGTTTGCAAGATCAGGGTAAGACTTGGATGAAACTTGAACTGGCTTGTACCACTTTTTAACGCCTGCTAAACTTTTTAGCAGCTTCCCCCCCCCCCCCCCCCCCCCCCCCCCCTTCTCCTCCAGGCTGATCTGACTGAAAACCGTTTCCACCATGTTGAGCTCACTCATTTTCTGCCCACAACAACCTGCTCACTGTCGACTAATATTATATATATATATATTATGAGTTACTATGAAACCATAACACCAGAAGGAGAAGGGCTTACTGGCGCCCAATTTGTTAGCCTGTAATTTGCTTCGCTGCCCTGGAGACCTAATAAAACAAACTTTAACAATTTATTTACCTATGTTAGACTGTAGCCACGGCTGGAAATTATGAATTTCCGACACCTGAAGTGAAGCGAAAGTAAATGGTCGAAAGATAAGTTCAGCGTGGAATCGAAAAATCCATAATTCCAAAGGACCCTCGGGTAGGTGACTGAGGTTTCTGCGCCCTCATGATCTAAAACAAAAGAAAAAAAAAGAAGAAGATTACCTGTGAAGATGTTAGCCATCAGAGGTAGACTCTGCGAGCTCAGGAAGTTTTTTAAGGTATTTAGGCGAGAGATCATCGGTGGCATCAGAGACAAGAGAAGGGAGAAGGATTTTGGCGGAAGGGAGAGAAACTTGATGTCTGCAACAGTACAAACACCCCCTATGCACAAGGCTTCTTACACGTACACGCGCCTCGATACGTATGGTTCCACTCCCCAGGCTTCACTCCCTCTTCTTCCACCAATTTCGCACCACTGAACAGAATCAGGCCCACGCTGCAATATTCGCGCTTACTCTCACCATATGCCTTGCTTAAACGCTACATGTTTTTGAAACCCTCTGACGTGCATGTAGTTCCTGCAGCATCAGCATCAATCAATCAAACTCCATAATTCCAATATAATAATGCATTGATACAGATCGGTAGTGTACCATCCATTATCCTGCTAAGGCTACTTTGTGAATCAGCTAACCTAAACATCTATGACGACAAAACTTAATCAACTCAGAGCCATATTCTTTGGGTCTTGATGGAAACTTAGCGTCATAGCCGATAAAGTACTAAACATTACCTGAGTCTCGATAAAAATAGACAACAACAGCGACAACACCCTGAAACCAAAGACGTATATTAAGGTAAATCACATGATCAAGTTGTTTTTCATGTATGATATTAGGGCGGGTATCTTTATTACTGTGAGACTAATCCTGAAATAAAATGTAATTAGAGGAGTAGGTACCAGAATGAGGAGTGTGGTAACTAAAGGGGAAACACGAGTTTTTGAATGCAAAAGCCCTCCGAGGCTTCCACCACCGCCAAATCGCCGTGAAGGGTTTCCCGGCCGCCTTGACATCGATCACTTCTTCCGATCCGGAGCGTGTCAACACGGACTAATAAAACGGTACGCTAAAATATATATACACTCAGATGGATGGATAAGATCCAAGTGATGATGAGTATTGTACGTTAGTTTCTGCTGGATCGATCTTATTGAATGGAAAAATCTGGGTATACAGTGAAGCTTCGATCTCTACGAAAATCAGTGACAGGTATGATTTTTGGGGCCATTTAGCGATTATAAATTTATAATTGTGTAAGTGCCTTTAGTTTTAGGGGACATGGTAAATAACAACATGACAAATCATCCATTTTTAAGATCGAGTTGGGCGGGATGGTATGATCTACAGATCCACTTTTTCCTTTAATTAATTTGCAGATCCAGAATTGAATTGGTCCTGTAACTACCTACCTCTACGTTCTCTTCTTTCTTTCTTTCTAAACTTCCAATATCATTCTCCGGAGTATAACTTCTCATGTGTTTTGATTGGTCCTCAGCTCGTTAAATGTGCTGATTATTTAAGCACATAATTAACTAATTATAGTGTGTCACATTAATTAGAA
Source organism: Ipomoea purpurea (assembly GCA_009835305.1). Lineage (NCBI taxonomy): Eukaryota > Viridiplantae > Streptophyta > Magnoliopsida > Solanales > Convolvulaceae > Ipomoea > Ipomoea purpurea. The sequence continues at coordinate 4,755 of VALG01009864.1, forward strand.
CATAATATAATGATGATTAGATTAAGCACATACTTATCATTAGTTATATGTTGCTACAATATAATTTGGAGGTACAATAGCTATCTACTACATACTCCCTCCGTTCCCTAATTGAATGTGTCATTTGCTTTTTGCACGGTTTTTAATATAACATAACAAATGTTACTAACTTTCTAATTTTGTCACTCAAAAATAGGTGTTATTTGTACAAAGAACAATTTTGAAAAGTCAAAATGGTAAATTGAGAAATGTAGAGTGATAGTTATGTTCAATTTTGAAAAGATGACACTATTTGGGACAAACTAAAAAGGAAAGTAAAACAGGTAAAATGGGACGGAGGGAATAGTATTTATTTAAACTTTTGTGATGAGTTGATAGTCTTTTTCATTATCACCGTCATTATTATTAATTTAATTTTAATTTTTGAGTTTTGTTGTATATATGTTAATGACTGCTTATGAGAGGGAGAGGAGAAGGGGAAACAAAGGAGAAGATGAGTGAAGGGTAAAATTATAATTTACAATTTTGAGTGTGATCAACTATGTTAAAAATATTGGTCTCAACAACTTTTTGATTTTCAGTTGATTGCACCAAACAGCTAAACAAATAAATTGATTTACCAAACATCAATTTTAAATATTTGATCAAGTCAAACAAGTAAAATTAATCAAATCATCCAATTTTAACTTATTAGTCATTTTACCAAACAATGCCTAAATAAAACAGAAATACACTAATTATTTTATACATCTTTGCCCCTCCCCTCATCGCTTTGCGTATCTGAAGGAAATGTTGACCAACGAAGACAGTCCGTGGACAAAGATGCTAACATATACGTACTGTTTAATTTTAAAGGATATATAATTTTTAAAAGAGGAATAATTTTAAATGACTAATACTTATTAAAAAAATACAGAAGGTATTATGAAAAAAAATGGGCCTAAAATCATTCCAAAAGGCTGAACCCCAACCCTAAGGGCCCCCTACCGGCCCAAAAATGGGGCTAAAATCACCACTCCAGAAAGGAGTTTTTCTTATGTTTATTCCCTCTTTGATACTGTCCTAAAAAATCAAACTAATAATATTCATTTCTATATAAAAGTCAAAGGCCTTTTAAAAATACATATCCTCACAAATGAGAATGCAAAATAGTTATAAAATTACACGGACACCCCCACGGGACCATGACTAATAAACAAAGGACTACTGAGGAGATATTATTATTATTATTATTTTATTTTATTATTATTATTATTATTATTATTATTATTATTATAAAACAGAGATTCTGGGAAAAAAAGTTACTTTTTGGGTTCTGATACCTTAAATTGCCGAATACAAATGCTTTAGGTTAATGTCAGTTTCACATCATTCAGTTTTGTTATTCGATGGTTCAATTCATTAATCGTGGAGTTTTACTCTTTAATATAATTGAATAATTAAAAGTGATAATCGCGATTTAAAAAATAATAATAATTTTTGAATTTTTAACAGAAAAGTAGAAAACTGTGGTAAACAGACCCTCTTAGTCTGTATTTTTAAAGTCCATCATAAGTAGTAGAAAAAATATTTACTTTTTTTGAATTACAAGAGAAATTCACAACCACTATCAAAGGTGTGCACGGGTTAAACTCAACCTTGAAATTTTAGTTAGCAAAATTCTTGTAAATCAGTCTAAGTTGTTCATAACTGATCTGCTTAAACCAAGAAGGTCAATAAACTGTTTATATTGTGAATCAGACATTGAACCTTGTGATTATCAAACCAACAACCTGATCTACATACTATCGGATTTTGCAAAAAAAAAAAAAAAAAAAAAAAAAAAGTAACTTTGGTGACAAGGAAATCGAGCTGTACGTGATTTGCAAACTCCTATGAAAGCATTAGCGTTTATATGTGGCATTATGCTTTGGACTGGTTGTGTGAATAATTGAAAGAGTGAAGCTGACGACATGGCCGGATCAAACTTATTCTCTTATTCCTTATGCTACCACATGCACCACTGTTTTTGTTCATGGAAATTTCTCGCCCAACCAAAATCTGGCAGCCACCCACATCTTCATATTACCTAGGAGACACATGCATATGTTCGTTCTGCTTCTCCGTCCAATGCTGCAATTCGCCACATAAACACCAAAAAGAAGAGATTTTGAAGAGATCAGAAGCTAATCCATGGCAGCAGCAGAGAAGAAGCAGCCCTTACAGTGTTGCGAACCAGAGTTCTTTATATACATTGCAGTAAGTGTTGTGCTAGTTGTGTTCGCTGGAATGATGTCGGGGTTGACATTAGGCCTCATGTCCATGAGCATCGTCGATCTTGAGGTTACTGCAAAGTCTGGGAACCCCAGGGACCGCCTTCATGCATGTATATATTCTTATGTGTTTCTCACTTGTGATTTAAAACAAATTTAATTTCTCTGCTTCTTTAATTGTCTCTGATCTGCAGCCAAGATCTTTGCCAGTAGTGAAAAAGCAGCATCTCTTACTATGCACACTTCTTATCAGTAATGCTGCAGCTATGGAGGTATATATTCAACTATTCATATATACTTACACTACATTTGACATGGAAATTTATTACACTTTTTTTTTTTTTTTCTATTTCCAGGCACTTCCTATTTTTCTTGATGATTTGGTTCCAGATCTTGTTGCCATTCTTCTTTCAGTCACTTTGATACTTTTATTTGGTGAGGTTAGTTTAATTTCTTTCCACCCGATCGCGCCCTTTATATGATGCTCAATTCCATATTATCCTAAATTTTCATGTCATCATGATTTTGCAACTGTTGCAGATCATACCACAATCTGTTTGCTCAAGGTATGGTTTAGCCATTGGAGCCGCGGTTGCTCCAGCTGTTCGTGTTCTCATGTGGTTTTGGTTTCCAGTGGCTTATCCAATAAGTAAGGTAATATGTCAATCCTTCAACAACTCTGATATGTATGGTCAAAACAATCAGCTATCAGCTATCAGCTAATTTGATCATTTGTAATTCGGTCATGTGTTTTTATATCACAATAATCAGCTGTTAGACTGTATCCTGGGGCATCAGCATAAATCTCTTTTTCGACGAGCTGAGCTGAAAACATTGGTTGATTTGCATGGAAATGAGGTACATTCGATCAGCATAGATTGTTGGATCTGTCAAATTTATGGTGTTTCCAGAAATGTTGTTGTTTTGGTGTAGGCTGGGAAGGGGGGAGAGCTATCAATTGATGAGACAACCATCATTGCAGGAGCACTTGAACTTGCAGAGAAAACAGCAAAAGATGCCATGACCCCCATATCTGAAACATTCACAATTGATATCAATGCCATACTGGACAGGTGAATTTTGTTACTGTATTAAAGTGTGGGAAACATATATAATTAATTTCATTCCAAACATGTATGTTGATATGATGAGAACTGTACGATCGAGCAGGAACACGATAAATTTGATCTTGGAGAAAGGACACAGTAGAGTGCCTGTATATTATGAGCAACCAACAAACTTAGTTGGGCTCATTCTGGTAATTCATTGCTTTTAATTTCCTTCTTCAATTCAAAGCAGAATCTATCAATTCCCTTATAACTGTTTCACAACATTATTGCAGGCCAAGAATTTGGTGACAATCAATCCAGCAGACGAGGTACCTGTCAAGAATGTAACAATTCGTCGCCTTCCAAGGTACTACCAATAATATTCATGTTTATGTCTGCAAAATCTAACATAGATTTCACCTGTGTCAGAGTTTCAGAGACAATGCCCTTGTACGACATACTAAACGAGTTCCAGAAAGGACTAAGTCACATGGCAGTTGTTGTGAAATGCCAAAATGATACAATAATGGAGAAAAGAAGCAGCAGCCTGTCAAGCAGAAATGGTTTGCCTTTTTGTCTTTCTTTTCGTTTTCGTTTTCGTTTTCCCCCCCTTAGCTTCTTCATGTTCAATGTGAACTGCTTTGCAATTGAGAGCAGTGATGATAGATATTCCTGGAGGAAGCTTTCCACAAAAGAGAAGCTTGAGGGCAAGAAGATCACTGAGAAGGCTAAGGGGATTGTCTTCTGCAAATGCAAACGTTTCGCGAAGGGAATACTCAAAGAGCAGAAGGTGGTCAGAAGAATTTCACCCAGCAGTCCTGCCTGTTCATGAAAAACCAGTTTTAACTCTCACACCAGAACAAGTGGTTGGCATTATAACCATGGAAGATGTCATAGAACAGCTTCTCAAAGTATACAAACCTTCAATTCATCACTCTTCCAATCCTCTTTCTCTTTTCATTCAATTCTCTCCAGCCTGGCCTTAATGTTGATATATTCGATCTGCAGGAGGAGATCTATGATGAAACAGATCACCATGATGAGGCTTTTTAGACAGATAATCATGATGAGATTGTGGTGTTAGTTACAAATTTGCAGGAATATAATGCAAGAACCACTGCACCTATATCAAGTTGGACAAAAACTTTTTATTTTTTTCTTCCCATGTTTTCTTGTAAGAATCTAAGAGAAGCCCGTGACAGAGAAGAAGCGGAACTGGCCTTCTCATCTTCCTCAATTATATGTGTAATTGCTATGAATCAAATGCAGAACAGCTTTCTGTTCTTGCATCAAAAGCCCAAAAACTATATAAAACCATGACAAACGTCTTGAGAAATCAAAGATTACTATTTTATTATTACTAAAACCTTCAAGTTTACAATAATTATAAAATGAGTTAGGCTCTTAAAAATTTTCAATAATTATAAAATTTATTCCCTATTTTTTTTACTAAAAATCATCAATCATTGATAAACCAAGATAGATAATTGGGAGTCGGTCCTTATTTTCTATCATGTTTCTCATTTAATCTCACACACACACACACACACACACACACACACACACACATATATATATATATGATTATTATATATTTCATTTTTATATAATATTTTTAATATTTATAAATTAAATCCAAGTATATATATCAAACTCTTAAAAACCTATAACATGTAGGCAAATTATGTTGTGCATCCGTATGCACCACGGGATGCAAAAACGACGTCGTTTTATTAAAAACGCGCGTCTTCCCTTAAAAAAGAAAATCAGGTTCAATTCCCAACAACAACATATGAACTATAATTTCATAATCTATGAACTAAATTTCAGAATCTAATCTATATGAACTACAAATTTCAGAATCGATGAACTACAATTCCAGAATCGATGAACTATAATTCCAGAATCAATGAACTAAAATTCCATAATCTATGAACTAAAATTACAGAATGAATGAACAACATAATACTGTTACTGAAAATCAAATCTGATTTTTTTAAAAAAGGAAAGACGCACGTTTTTAATAAAACGACGTCGATTTGCATCTGTATGCACTATGTATGGTGTATACGGATGCACCGCATAACTACTCATAACATGTATGTCTTTAAAAAGGCTTCACGCGGAGCAATACCTATTATAAACTCAGACTTGGACCTAAAAAATATCTATTAATTTGTCCAGGCCTACCTCAATTTGTCCTATTTTAATCCGACCCATCCTAGCAAAGAAACGTGTGGTGTATTATAACCCAACCCGAAAGCCCATACCCACTTTTGTCAGTAGCCATGAATTCCAGGATGATCCAGAGTAGGCCTCTTGGGGAAAAAAAAAAAAAACAAAGTCTATTAACACTAGTCTTTGGGCCTTGTTGTTAATTCAGACCAAAATCATCCTAAGATTGCGGGTTAAGTAGATCCAGCCGACGAAATATTCCGCTTTTGATGCCGACCAGACATCATAATAATGTTTACACTTGGCCGGAATCATTACATTTTACGCGCACGAATACATCAACTCAGTATATCATGGCAATTTATATCCTACACCACGGCGTACATTGCACTATGCGCCCAGATGCAAAACGACGTCGTTTTAATTTTTTATTTTTTTTAAATTTCCGCCCAGTGAATGGCAGTAGCTTTTTTCTTTAAAAAAAAACCCGATGTTCAAGAATACACATAATGTTATACATGAATACACATAATGTTACATGAATACACATATGTTATAACAAATATACATACTCTTTTTTAAAAGATAATACACATAATCTAACATAAATACATAATAAACATAACTTTTAACATAATAAAATCAACTCTTAACATAATACACCAAATTTTTTTGATCAGACAGGTACATAATTGTATAAAAAGAATGTACATAATTGTATAAAAAAATACCATAACGTATGAACAATACACATAACGTTGTGAACAAATACACCATAATCTCAGCAACTTCCTACCGCGCCTCCCAACACGCCCCAAAACGACGTCGTTTTGGGAGGCGCGCGGCGCACAGTGCTTATGTACGCCGTGGTGTAAGAATATAACGATTGGTATATCATCACCCATCCTGGCCACCAAGTTGGTCGGACAATTAACTTATAATATTAAAATTTTTAAATTCACTCTAACTGAAAACGGTATATTAGATTTCACAAACAAAATAATGATTTTGTTTGATAAAATAGTTAGCCTATCAATTAATCTTAAGGATAAAATACAAATAGGTCATTGAATTATTTAAGGATAACAATTAAGTCATCGAACTCGAATAAGCTCCAAATTTATCCATAAATTTAGAAGAGAAGTGTAATTAGCCTTTTTCGCGGGTTAACAACAAGTTTGGTTGCCATGTGTATATTTATTTTAAATTTTATTATTTTATTAGCTACTAAGCATTTGACCATCTTCCATGCCATGTTTTCTTGATTTTATTTCCTCACGTGTCGGGTACTGTGTATTTATTTCCTGATTTTATTTCCTCATGTGAGCTTATTCGAGTTGGCTTAATTGTTATCATCAAATAATTCAATGGCCTATTTATACATTTTCCCTTAATCTTAACTTGTTTGACCACTATTACTTGTTTGACTACTTAGTTAAACAACTAATATAAGTGTTTGATTAATTAACAACTTATTGCTCTCAAACACTAAAATTCAAAAAGCGGTTCAAAACAGCTTTTTCAGTCAATTTTTTAAGAAAGTCAATTGTATATAATCAGTTATCAACTAACCACTAATTTATCAAACATTTTTTTACAATCAAACTAGTTAAACTCACTAACTCAATCAACTTACACCTCAATATAATTAATAATATTGGCTCAATTTGGCAGACATTTCTGAAAAAGCTGTTCTTCTAACAACCTTATTTTAGTTTTCCAAGTTTTCGACACAGAATCCTTCTTTTGACCAGAGCAATATCATATCCTACCGTCCTGGGTTGATATCTTCTTGATACAGATCAGCAGCTGATTAAGATACGGTTGATAACTACTAATCCCACCTTAATCTGCAGCTTCATTATATTAGTCGCATAATATATCCAACAACGCCGTTCCCTTTTCGCACGTTTCTACAAAAACCCTTTGCTTATGCAGCCAAGCAGGAAAAGAAAGACAAAAAGTTTATGAAGAACAAAAGCAGCAACTACAGAGTGTGATTAAATTAATTAATGTTAATCGTCCATCCAAATAATAGAGATGATAATATATAACTGTGTGTGTGAGAGAGAGGAGAGTCCAGTCTGCAGTGCACCCATTGCATTCTCCCTTATCTTTTTGAATAATTGGGAGGCATGTTTCCATCAACTTTAGACAAAAGCTCATGAAAGAATCTAGTAATGATGATGTTGGAGAGAAAGGTACTGGGCGGAACTAACATCAGGGAAAATGAACTATAATAATAATAATAATATTGTCATTATTAAAGAAAATAAGATGAAAAAAGAAAAAAAGAGAGGTAATTATATATATATATATATATTCCTATTATGGTCAAAGGCTCCAGAGAAATACCCACCAATCTTTTAACACTTTGAGCTGTGATGTACTTGGTAGGACAATAAATGAAATATGCAATTATGATGATTTGAATCATCCCATGTAGTGCCCAATATCGTTTCATGCAATTTTTCATCCACAAAATAATCATGTCATGCAAATTCCTGCATCACAGTCTATACATTATGGGAGATGCTAAGTGGCCAAGTACAGGTGTTTTTGCATCTTTTTTTTTTTTTATTATTTTTTTTTTTTAAATTCAAGTATCCTAGCTAGTTTTGCCAGACAATTGTGGGTTGCGCGCTGTAACTAGCTAGAAACGAGTTTTTTAAATGCAGTTTTTGAATCACTATCCCGGGAGCAACTAAGTTAATCAGGTGGTTGTCAACTACGACATTGTAATATGATGGCGTCTTGATTACCATTCTAATTGGAAGATTATAGGTTCAAATCCTGGTGATGGTAGTTTAGATTCTTTGAACTGAAAATGTTTGAGAAAGTATAGAACAAATACTATCTTGTAAAGAATCATGAATACTTTAAATGAGATCGGCTTATTGGTTTTCAACCCGGCTTTCTTGGTTTGGGGTTTATTGGCTTTCCTATGTTGGTTATCATTTATGATTCTTTGCAACTATGGTTACAATACGTAATTTATTTCATGCACAGGGGTAGTGGTTTTGAGTTGGTTATTCCTTTTGGAGCCTCATAGAGCATTATTGCTTACACATGTTTGAACTTGTAACTTGTAATAACTTAATTAATTATTGATTATAATTTATCTTATACTAGCCAAAAATATATGCGTTGACCCTAATGTGAAGTTTGTCCAAGATAAAATGAATTGAAGAACGTAACGTAGGTTACAAGAGCTAGCTAGCTAGCTAGCTATTTTTCACTTAAAATTAATTAATCCACCCAAATATTTTAAGCAGTAGTAAATCCGAAAAACTCGTACAAGGAATCTAGCTAAGCTAGGTCATCTTTGATCGTCATCATGAGAAAGATCTCCGATGTTTCACACAATTAACGTTAACGCCGAATTAAACGTAACCATGATATATCATCATCATCAGCTAGCTAGCTACTTTAGCTATGCATCTGTCCATGCAGCGAAAACCGGCAAAGGACACCTCAGCTGCGCCGCTGCCGCCGACGAAATCCAAGAATTCACGTTACTGACACTACTACTAGTTCCGTAGAAGTTGACCGCCGCCGGCGACTGAAAGTGCACCGGCGGGGCGGTGTTGGTTGTCTTGTCGGGGCTGCCTTCCCGGGAGCTTTCGACGCTGTTTACCAACGAAGAATTGCCAGTCGACAGCTGATTATTGGTCGTCTTCATCATCATCATCGTATTATCCATCCCCTCCAAACCTAAACAGGAGCTTCTGAAATCATCATCACCAACGCCGCCGCCGCCCGGTTTTTGGTTATACGCCGCCGCCGCCGTCATGCTCTTGCTCCGCCGCGCTTGTTCGCCGGTGAGAAGCGTGCTACTCGCCATTATCCGCTCCACGTCGTACCTCGAAACGTCGAAATTCGTCACTGCATTCAAACCTCGAAACTTGATCGCTGCAATATCATAAGCCTCCGCCGCTTCTTCCTGCGTGCCTGAAATTAATCAATAAACAGATCAGATTCTCGAACCCATAAAAAGAGCTTTTCAGCAGATCAGATGATTAGTATGACCATTATATTGTTGAGATTAACGAGAACAAAGTAAAAAAGACAATTAAAATGTGAAAATAACGGGACGACAAAGGGGAGCTGATGATCTGAGATCGAAAACCCAGAAAGAGATCAGATATGGAGAATTGAAGTGAATCAAGACAGAAAAGAAAAGCAAAAGATTCCCAATCTGATCAGCCTTATTATGCGTCTTGCTGACAAACATGCAGCCATTCAAAACCTCGCGACAGCTCGTGATAAGCCTGCAGTCTTACACTACTACGGCAAAAAAAATAAAGTACTAAAGAGAAAACACCCTTTACTCACATATCAACAAAGATTTAATCTTTGCCTTTCTAAATATTATATTAATGAGGTGCTAATTTAATGACTTCAACTTTATTACATAATTAATTGGTAGGAATGGAAATTGTTGCACCGTTCACATGATGATCCAGAAAGTCAATAATGTCTGTTGCACTTACTGAATGTTCCCAGATAAAGATCTTTGTTTCCGGCAACTCGGCCGATTCGAGCTTGCCATCTTCCATGCTGATGGTGTCTGCTAAAGGAAAAGAGAGAAGTAAGTGACTTAAGTAACACAAAATAAATCCATTAATTTATTACATTCTTTTCTGAGTGACGAGAAAAACCCACAAACACTATTTGAGTATGTGTATCGGATAAACCTGTCATGTGACCCTATCTAGTAAATGGTGTTAAACTATGATAGATTACTTATAGCTGATCAGCTCAAACCAAGAATACCAATAAGCCGTTTTAACTTGGGTGGGGTGACACTAATTTATTGCATTCTTGCTACTATAGTAAATGTATGTAGGAAGGTAATATGAAGACCTGGTCACTCCTCTATAGATTGAAGCTCCCCTTGAGAAGCCACTGCTCCTTCTGAAAAGGGAATGCAAAGGTGAAAACCAGAAGCAGAGAGACAAAGAGATCTAGTAGAGGGGATTAAGATTTAAGAAGCAATTAGCTAAGCTAAGCTACCTTCTTAGGTGGGCAACATATTCTTGTCTGGTCATGTTCTTCATTTCATCTATCTCTTGATGATAGTTCTCCAACTACATACATGACAGATTTGCAGACAGATGTTAGGTTTAGGAAGAAAGTTTGCAGCATAAATATAATGATATTGAGGTTGGTTCATTACTGGGAAATTGATATGGGTAGCTGGTCCCCAGTATTTGATTGCAGCCAAATCATATGACCTTGCTGCCTTTTCTTCCATGTCATAGCCCCCTAAAATTTGAAACCAATAATACTACCATCAATACTGCTGTGTATGTATATAATGTTTTGGGGGCATGGGGAATTGGTAAACCAGATCATCATATTTTACCTAGATAAACTGCAGCCATTTGGTGTCCCCAGCAACAAAAAAGATCATGGAAGACAAAAATGAATCAGATTACTAGGTAAGAAACTATGAACAAATGTTATGTCAGTTTCATGGTTTATGTTTACAAACCTTGCCTCCCTTTCCTGCTCTGTCCTTCTTTCTTACAACTGTTGTCCCACAAGTGAGCTTCATATCTACCAGTCCATCTGTGCCTGAAATGAAAAATGGGCAAAACCCAAAACAATAAACTTTACGCTCTCAGGTAGTGACTGCGTGTTTCCCTCTTCGTAAGACAGGAGTCTTACTAGTAACGCCTCTGTACTGAGATGTTCTTTGCCCAAATGTGTCAAAGGATTTTCTGTGAGTAATCTGTTTCTGATCCACCACCTTATCAGACCCTCTTTTCTTGGTTTCAGGGGCCAAGGATTGTGTAACAGTGGGTGTGATTTGGTGGTTTGCGGCGGTGATACAGCTTGACTGTGAGCCAGGGCTCATTGATAAGCTCAGAGACTGAAAATCGCCGTATCCCATTGCTCCAACAGATCCAGTAGCAGACTCTCCACCATTTTCATTCATTACATGCTCCCCTGAAAAGCCCCTGGAAACCCAGTTCTTTAACCCAACAGTAGACATTTGGTTTTCTGGCATTGTTGGGAGCGGAAGCTCATGCCCACCACCTCTCATTGCTGCAGAGTAGTCTTGGAAGTGGTGAGCCACCGCAATCTGTTGTTCCTGGTGCTTGGAGTTTTCTTGAAGATGGTTGAGGAAATCTTGACCGTCCATTCCACCACCTCTGTCGTCATAGTGATGGGGGGCCATTGTTGCATCCCCAAAGAAGTCCTCAAGCTTCGGCGGCGTTGGAATCACCAAACCTTCACAGTCAAAATGGGAACCAGAAAGATTCCATGAGCCTAATCAAACAAACAAACTGCGAAGAAGGAAAGAAATTAAGAAGCACTGTACAGTACTGTACTGTAGATTTAGGTAAAAACCTTGGGGGTGTGACCTGTTGAAAGATTCCATAATGCAAAGAGAGCCATCAGACTTGAGAGGCATTACAGAGAAAGAAGACAACAGCCCTGCATTCTCACCTTCAAGCCCATAGTAAATGGCATTGGCATTAGGATAGTTGATAGAGTGGGCTAAACTGGAATGGGAAGAGAGGGAAAAACCAACCAGTTGCCATTATTGCTGCCAGACCCATCATTACTCAAAGACTTCATTTTTGTTTTCTTTTGTTTTTGGTTCTCTCAAAGAAATGAAACCCAGAAGAGATTTTCTGAAAACTTCTCGAGGGGAAAAGCAAAGTCAGTCATGCATTGGGATACCAAATAAACTACCATACTCCTCCATATATATATCATGCGCTAGCTAGTATTAACCTTCACCTTCTTTAATCTATCTTCTGCTTTCTGAAAGCTGCCTGGCCTGGTTTACTATTTTGTTTGGTAGCTGCAGAATAATAAGTAGAAAAAGGAAAACTCACAACTCTAACCAAAAAATCCTAAAATCCTCTCTTTTTGTTGCTCTTATCTCTCTCTTTTTTTCTTTTTTTTCGTGTACCCAGAGTTTCCACCGTGTGACTAATCCCCTCGCTGAACTATTAGCACATCTTTTGGATGCGACAGCTCCATACTCAAAATCAAGAATAGAACTTTTTTGACCTTTGATTAAGAATGGATGAGTCCAAATATTTGGTCTTATCTCTCTGTCTGTGGTGTGAAAAGATTTGTAAAGAGAAGAAAGCAAAGCAATCCCGGCCCCTTTAAACAAAACAAAAAGAATGAGTTGCAACAAGGAATGCTGGCCATCTTTGCTGCATTCCATAGGGATCTGTGCTTGAGAAAGACATCTCTTTTGCTTTTCCTCCGCTCCACCCTGCACCCCCCATCACTTTCCTCTTTTCTTTTTTGACATGCTATATACATTTATATATATATATGGTTGTGTTAACAGGTGTTCTTAAGGCACCCTTTATACGGAGGATGACATAACAATCAATTATCTGTGCTGGTGAAGACTTTTTTCCTTGCTTGCTTTTTACAGTTTCGGACTACTGCGTCTATCAGTCATCAGAGAAGCTAAGATAGATTTTGGCTAAGGCACAAAATTAACTGGCCTGGCGACCTGTAGATGCTCTGTAATATATGGACCTATTGCTACCTCTTTCAAATGTGCAGTAATTAATTGCACAGCTAGCTGTCTACCATTGCTGCTATGACAAGTAACTTTTCCATTTACTTAATCTGTTTAATTATAAAAAACTTAGTAATTGGCCACCACCAAAGCCAATTCAAGTTAGTCAAAATGTTTGCTTGGTATTTATTTTCAATGGGATCAGATTGGTTTGAGTCGGTCAACTATAGTGGGTCTAGACTGATTTGTTTTCGGCAGCTAGGGTTATAAAGGGGTTTATCGAGTGTACATTCTTAAAGGGAAAAATGGTCAAATAAATCTTTTAACTTTACACGAAACTGCAATTAGCTCCCTAAACTTCTAAAAAGTGCAATTAAAAACTCCAACTAGTCATTAAAAAAAAAAAAACTTCAACTAGTCATTTTAATGCATTGGAAATCCTAAATTGATTAATGACCTGCAATTGACGTGACCTACAATAGCACGTCAATTGCAGGTCATTCAGATTCCGGCGGTCGACGGCTTAATCAGAGCATAAGGCAACCACATATAGGTAGCCTCCCCACCAGAGAGGTGTGACCACAGTGGTCGCGTTCTCAACCACAGGGGAAGAAGACGACCCAGTGGTCGCCTCTCCTGGTGGAAGGCGACCACTGTTGTCGCCTTCGCCTGGAGAAGCGGACCCACTCCGGCGGGGAATACGACCATAGTGGCCGCCTTCTCTGCCGAAGAGGGAGACCAATTGGTCGCCTTCTTCAAAGGGAGTTGTCGGTTGTCGTTTTTTTCTTTGATTATTATCGCTAATGGCAGGTCCACGGTGGTCAACGACAAATAGTGACGGTCAATGATGATCTATATACTGGTAACTAGTAAATTAGGCTTATTTGATCCAATTTACTAAGTTGAATTATTTAATTGTATTTTTAAAAAGTTTGAAGAGCTAATTGTACTTGAGGCAATTAGTTAGCTAACGGCCAAATAATATACCATACAAGGTAAAAATTAATGGATTGTTAGTTGAATCTAATTTAGTCTTGGATGTATTTTTTTTTCAATGCTCAAACTCACTTTAAGTAAGATGATCGACCACTTGAGCTAGCACTGTGGCGCTAGTCTAGGATGCATATATATTTTATGTTTCTTATATGCATTTCATTTAGGTCCAAAAAGAGGCAAACAATTGAAGATGTCTGAGGTGAAACTGCATGCAAGTTTGCATGAAAAAAGAGGATGGATGGGGACAAAATATGCAATGAAAATGATATAATTGAAGATGCATGTAGGTGGGGTGTGCAGTGAGGTAGTGGGATGGACTGACCCTCTTTTGATTGAAGTAATGATGAGTAAATCCACTCATCACACAACAGGCCAATTATATTTTGCCCTAAATAGTGCATGGTCATGGCCATACAAAATAGAGGCCAGCTTTGCCTGCTGTTCATACCCCAGCAAACTAAAACCAAAGTATTATAGAAAAATTCCAGCCTATATGCCATCACCTCAACCAAAAAAAAAAAAAAAAAAAAAAAACTTATATATATATATATATAAAAAAAAACTAAATGATTAGATTAAAATTAAGAATAAACTAATAACAATGACGAGACGAGACCACACCAATAATTTCTTATCCCAAAAAGACTGAATCTCCAGCCTTAAGGCCCTCACACCAAATAATTTCTTAACCTAATGATTAGATTAAAAGAAGCCATCAGCGTTCAACTTATACCTAAACCAATTAAATATATTCTCTAAATACCACAAGTTCTCCTTTCAAATCTATCATACACAAAAATATCTTCTTATACTATACATGACATATATAGGCGCACTAAAGCTGAAATGTCTTAAAGAGCATAATTATTGTTGAGGATGATTCAATTATATATATACCCATAAATGTTTATTTCAATATGATATGAAATTTTCAACTTAGCTTGATTGTGTTGTTCGACTTGTATTTATAGGAAAGTCAATAAATCCTGCATGAGTTTAGCTCAATGGTTTAGTGGACAGTATTTGGGGTAAGAGACTAAGGTTCGAACCTCGACGGTGGCAGTGTGAGAATTATGTCTAAAGTGGGCAGATCCAGCATTTGCCCTGTCTACTAACCCATTGAGTCACCCACATGCTCTATCAGGCCGGAGTATGGGAGGGCTTTTAGGATTGAGGATTCAGCCTTGGGGTAAGGAAGTCAATAGATGTGGCGTGAATAAATGACAACTTAGCTCATTTTAAAGTTTAAAATTTGATTTTAGTACCATGAAAAATTTTCTTGAAGCGTAGTAAGTTTTATTCTTTTCCTTTTTATTTAAAAAATGCAGACTTTTTTAAAATTGTTAATCTCAATATAAATATGGGTTCACTAAGAGTTTGAATGTACGTTGGAGTTAAGTGATGCCCTGGCCCAATCCTCCCAATGGCACTAATAAAGGCATGCTATAAATGATCACAACTTACGAAAAGTGACAATTTCCAATATTACTCCAGTATATATTAGCTCAAAAATTAATCACACACGTAAGATTAGCAATATATAACATCAAAAAAGTAAAAACAGTATAACTATATAAATAATAAAGCATAAATTAAAGCTAATATTGCTAATTGTATGCTTTTGAATTTCAGTACAAACAAACAAACAAAATTCTCTATAAGCTATGTGTAGCGGTCTAAATTAAAGGTAGAAGTGGCCTGAAAGGGTGAGCGAGTAGATAGAGCAAAATGATCTTTACTAAAAGATTACGAGTCTAATTCTTGACAATAACATCTTCTATACAGAAATTCATCTCACAAGATTTTCTTGCAATTTACTCAGGAAACTCAGTGCACACTTTAGGTTAATGACTGCAGATTTCACAATAAAATTACGAGAATGAACATTATAGTGTTAAGTTTCACAGTAAAAATTACGATGCATTATATATAATTATATATATATATTATATATTATATATATATATAATATATTATATATATATATTATATATATATGAAAGGTGATAGGTTGGAATGTGACCGGACATAGTGATGCAAATGCGTACATCAAATAAAAAAAAGCCGTGGTCGAATGTCACGGTAGCTAGGTTAGTACAACAGTGTACGTTGCTGCATGTGGTTTATTTATCGTACGACCATGCCATGATACCAACAGGCTAGGACCAAATATATGACCAATGGTATCTGTACTTGGATTGGGCATCGTATATAAGATTGAAGCAAATCATGAAATAAACTAACATTTGTTCATAACATTGTAATATATAACTGAATTTTGTCACATGCTCAACAAAATGTAACCAACATCCATCTTAATTAAATTAACAACACAATATAATATAACTAAATATATTAGGGTTTGATTTACTCATTTGTAGATGTTTCAAAAGGTTTATAGTAGTTGAAAATTAAACTTGATATACATAACACCTTGTTTTTTGAAATTGGGGTACATTTTTTTTTTTTAATTAAAAAAGCAAAGGGGGTACACTGTACACAGAATTCAAACAGAATCTAAATAAGATCTGAGAAAAAGCAATGGGTTGCAGAAGAGAACACAGAATAAATACAGGAGTCAACAGCGAAAGCATTAAATTAAAGAATGCAGTGAGTGCAGAGTGATGAGAATGACCAAAGAACACCTACTGGAGTACTGGGAATAGGGATGCCCAGTGCCCTCCCCACCCCAAAAACCTATTTTCCACCCAAACATTAATTTGATAATATAATATTAAAAGTTTGATTCTTAATGAGAACGGTCTATTAACAATTTTGATTTGAATCGGTCAACTAGAACAATTTAGACTTGGTTACATCATAGTGACCCATTGTTAAGGCAGAGTTACTTTCAATTGCGGTTTCCTAGTTACCCCCAAAAAAAAATGTATTTTCAGCATTGCTATTTTAGGGAGGTCTTTATCATCCAAAGCAGTACTAATTATAATTAATGTTGTGCATCCCTCTTTCTCTCATTTATTTCTAATATATACTCTCATGCATGCATCTTCCTTTTCCTCTGAACCTGTCCTTACTTTTGGCCAGTCTGGGGATCAGTTTTAGCTTTTGTATATATACACAGTTATTAAATTAAGTGGTTATTGATTGATTGTTTTAGCGAGCAGTTGGACCAATACTTGAAGGACTGTATTAGTGAAAGTCTTACCCTTGGGTGTGAAATGCCATAGTACAAGGCAGGCATGTCTGTCATGTCTTATTCACCTTCCATTTAATGTTCTCTGCCCACACCCAATTTATACAAAATTTGTGTCACCAATTAAACTCATCAATTTTAAATACCAAATCATGTTACTATGTTACACCCATTTCGGTATAAGTTTTGTACTTTTTGCTCACACAATTGGACTAACCATTAATGAACTGATAATCAGAGACATGCGTCTGAAATCATCCTTGTTCATAAAGTTGGCCCGTCATTGTTTGGGCTCAAAATATGGCTTTATACAGATAGGGGTTGGTGTCTTAATTGGCTACTGCATAGTGATGGGTTTTATTCCATTAGGCCCAACAGCTCCCAATGTGGTCCATACAAGTTGTGTGTACCATATTTTGTATAGTGTAAAATAATGTACATTCAGTATAAAAATAATGTATATTAAATACAAAATAATGTACATTGTATTCAGGAGATGTACATTATTTTTGTACTGAGTGTATAATGTACATTCAGTACACAGATAATGTACATTTAGTATTTTAAAATGTATTTTTTGTTATGGTCCACACAATAATTTGCCCTTCCAAAGGGCAAATTTTTACAGTCAACTTGTAGCAGTGTGATCCATCATTTTAATTACGTTTCAGTTTCATTTGACAATATTATTATATTTTTTTAGTTTCATTGTTTTCCCACACTATTTCAGTATAGTAATACTACTATAATTTCATTTGATAATATACATTACTACTTGAACTCTATTATTTTGTTTCATTTTCCACATACACTGGTTTAATTATAATAATGTTGAAGTATTATTTTAATTGCACTTCAAGTCATTTGACAATATATGTTATTGTATGACTCTGGATTTTAGTTTATTGTCCACACTCCACACACACTAGTTTCATTATAACAATACTAAATTATCATTTTAATTATACTACAGTTTCATTTGAAAATAATGTGTTATGCTTTTTAGTTTTATTTTTCACACAGTAATTTCATTATAGTAACACTAAAATATCATTTGAATTCTACTATAGTTTCATCAACGATCATGATTCACACAACGATTTGTGAACCATGGGTTGACTGTATAACACCTGCTTCCAAAGTTTCACCCTCACTAATTACATGAGGTTTTGTTCATGTATTATTAATTATAATGATAGATAAACACTTAACCAGGGGCCAACGGCGAGAAAGTTATAGAGTGCACAACTCTAATACTTGTTTATTTTAAGTATATTACAAATTTATTTTAGTGTATTATAAATTTTTACATTTTGGTACATATTTATTTTTAATTTATTGTAAAATAAGATGAAGATATATATAATACACTACAAATTAACATACCGTCAGTCAAAGTACGTATGAGGTCCATGTACTATAGTGTTTTGTTCAATTTAGTCCTCTACCTTAATTTTGTTCAATTTAGTCTCTGTACTTTAAAAGGTGAAACAATTAAGGACAATAGCTTATATGGCGCACACATTATCTCTGCCACGTCATCATACTTACATGCCAACTCATATGTTATTTTATAAATATTTAAAATTAATTATTTTTACCACCAATATATTACATTAATATGTCCAAAATAAATACATAAATATTTGCTCCACATCAACTATTATCCTTAATTGTTTCAATTTTTAAAGTATAGGGACTAATATGAACAAAATTAAACTAGAAGAACTAAATTAAACGAAACACTATAGTACAGGGACTTCAGAGGTACTTTGACCACATACCGTCTATTAAAATTGAACTTGTATTAGAAATCTCTTTTACTATGTGAATCATGATCCCATATAAGCATTGGATAATGCTAATGACTATGGTTTGACTCCCTCCCTATATATATCTTTTTAACTCTTTTTTTTTTTTCAATAAAATTAAAGATTGTTGAAAACGTTTATGTGGTGGGACTTGGGAGTGGGCCATTGTCTACTTTGATTTCTGCGCATGGGAAAGGAATTTCCAATCTATGCTTTTTGAGTTTTCAGACTTCAACAACTATATCTTCAATATACATACAAAATAA
>VALG01009864.1:34077-45601 GCA_009835305.1 Ipomoea purpurea
GTTGTTATAATAGATCGTAAATGTTATCCCCCACACCAATGCACCAATTACGGAACCGAGCGTGGTTAGAGACCGAAGATACAGGTTCAGTCTCTGGATGTTAACATCTATGTTATCACTTGTTCCACATCTATTCCTTTTCACCTCTCTAAACACAATTGTGTGCCAAATGTATGCGATTACTTTCTTTCCATCGGCATTCTCACATCGGTCTCTCTCATGAGTGAATGAAAAAGAACTATTAATGCACACTGGTATCTTCCATTAGTTTAATATCTTTGTATACTCATTGTAATCTATTAATATACCCTTTATTTGTCTACCTGTATGTTAGGTTTACTACAATTGGACAATAACGAACATCCACTGTCGTAAATTACATTCGAATATTCTATACATATAGAGCTAACATCTATTATTCATTTTTACTAGTATGTGGAATCTGACAATCTATCGCAAGTGAGGTATGAATATAGAACTAGAGAATGAGAATATAATTGAAAAAATATACTAAATTTTAAATCGACTAAAGTTCGTTTCCAGAGTGCATAGGTAAAATAAGTCGGAAAGATTTTTATAAGGTAATATAATTAGATAAACATTCCTGATCTCCATTAGTATTGTCGTTCTCATATGCCACGAGATCGGATATGTCATATCTAGGGGTGGAATACTTTATCTTTGATTATCTACTCGATTCGTTTGTATATATTTTTATTTATATTATTTTATTTTAGTTATATACTCTAAGTATAAATAAGATTTCTGAAAAATTGGATAGTAGAAACTTTTTTTTTGAGATCTCTCAATTATCTAGCTTACTGACCAAACAACTTATCAAGCGAAGAAAATTTCAAGTATTGAATCTACATTATAATACAATCTTCAAGTTCGACCTTTGTTAGACCCCTACCGTAATAACCACGAAGCAAATAAAATGTGAATTATCTCCCTAATTTACTAATTCAATGAATTATCCCAATTGCGTTTTATCCGTAACCTTAATCTATCGGACCCCTGCTTCTCTAGAGCACCACAACACCAATTAATGGGATTATATGATTGCTGTAAACGAAGGATTCAAGTCAAGTTATTAAATCGTAATGAGTATCCTGGTGGACTTCGGGGGGGGCTTATTTAATTGCCATTGTGGTGGTGTTGTGTATTTGAATAACATCTGAATAATTATCTCTCAGTCAGGAAGTTGTTGAGTATATTGCCGGTCCTATAATGGACAAGAAACCAAAGAAATTCTGAGATTCAGAGATAAGGAATTTGGATGCCTTCGAAACGCGAACCGCACCTCTCGCCTTCGTCGCGTACAGCAAGACCAAGACCCACAGCACGAGAGGCCCATGTGCGTCAGTGCGCAGACTGACAAGAGCTTGGTGGAATTACTTTTTGATTTCTCAATTTTTCCTTATATTCGGTATAAATTTGATAATTATTGTTTTAATTGTTATTGTCCTCTATTCCAGGGGAGTACTAATTCCATTTTTGTTCCGTACATTCGACATTACCACATATACATTATTTCCACGTACCCTTACTTATTGACAGCCCCACAACTCACTTTCGTCCTCGGGAGGTGCATATACTCAAAACGCAAAAAACAGAGGTGGACAAGGAGAAATAAGAAAGACAATCAGAGATGAGGAATAGATCGTAATAGCACATACATCGCCAGTAACTATTTCTCGAAAAAAGAGCTTGCCAATAACCAAATTCGTAGCTCCTATAGCAGGAGAAAAGTAAAATTTATGAATCTGATGAAATCAGACCTCAGATTGAGGCACACCAGGCAGCAACTTCAGACTTTGTATTGCAACTTCTCTAGGTCTTGGCATTATAATAAATTACAAAATAAGTCACATTGTACGATATCCAACTAAACAGTTTCCGCCAATAATATAATTCACTGGGATATGTTTGAAAGCTACGAAAAAAAATTTGAATGAATAGTCTCAGTAGAGCCTAAGCGAATAATATGTTGCAACGGCTATATTATCGTTTTGGATATGGACCTGCGAGACCACATCCAGAAAAGATATATACCATGCTAAACATACAGCTAACAGCAGTTTTGGTACTGTGTCACAAGCTGATATAACTTGGGCGGGAGTGAGCTTATGGTTTGCCAAATATCTAACACCCCGGTGGTGGTTGGAGGGTTTTGTTAGGTGATCAGGTGCCCGACTATAATCATCTTATGAAAAGGCGTTCTACGAGTCCAGCGTATAGAGGAGAACCGCATGCCTGATTGATACTCAAAAAAATGCAATGATAGGAGTCGATTATCATAACCATTAGAAACCATATATAAGAATTTCGAGGAAGACTTTTATTTCGTTATGAGATTTGTTGATTCTTAGATTCTGGCGATTAAGTCATTTAGGCTGCGCTTTGGGATCAGCATACACGTAAAGTAAGTCTTACATATACTTCTTTATATTCATCTTCTTCATATAGGCAATAAGTGGATCTGAGGAGACATTGTGATCAGAAAATCCACGCGCCGGGTTCACAGCTCCCATCACATTGATAGTGGCAATTCTAGTTAAACTTCACACTACGCGTGTTGTTACAGATCTATCATTTTTGCACATAGGATGGAAGAGCACTTGTTATCCTTGTCATGAAGTTAAGTCTCCCCAACCAAGGTTTTCTCTTTTGGTGATCAGAAGCCAGACAGGTTGATCGTCATCCAGTAAAGACACAGTATAAAGATCTGTTATCGCGCTCCCTCAAGGAACCAACAATTAATTGCTTGTAATTGTCAGAGCTTTTCCTGGAAACCTAGTAGCTCCTAGAGCCTTTCCCAGTCCTCCGTAGAGAGTAAAAAGAAAGAAGAATTAGTAATAAATTCTTATGCGTCTAGTCGCGGGTCTGAGTTGATTCTCGGTGTTAGCGTGCTACACGCAATTTTTTTTGGGTTTAATGTGACATGCAGCTTTACAAATCTTGATCCCACTGTTTTTACTTCTCATTCTGTGGAACCCAGTATATAAACCCAGTTTTGGGTAAAATAGTTAAGCTTCAAATGTACGTTTATGATATATTTTCCCAGAATGTATAATCCTATATTATTATTATATTTATTTATTTTGCTCTAATTCTTTTATTCTTTTTACTCTCTTATTATTATTTTTTATTTTCTGTATTTTTTCTAATACTCTTCAGAATGAGATTCCAAAGAGAGTACAGTAGTGGTAGAGGTTATATTTTCATCCTCTTCACCAGTTTTTTATGATATCAAAGTAAGCACGGGTCATGCGGAGTAATTAGCGCGCTCTTAAAATATTGTTTAACTCGATATGGAGAGAAGGTAAACTAATGATTAAGCTTATTTGATCGTATGTGAATAAGAAGTTTTCTAATAAACTACAACAATTTTCAGCGTTTCAAATTGAGAGTTAACTGCTTCGAAATGGAATTTTCGGACAAACTGTCTATATGTGACAGTAATAATTACCTCTATCCGTAGAGTTCTCAAACAATTGTATATGTGACAACGGATTTATAGGAGGCTAGATGAATACTAAATGAGAGATGTTTGTTCCTCCATATATAATTCGCTATTAACCTAGCTACTCTCAGTGAAGAAAGGAACATTGTAACATTTGGTTGATTGTAGTAGACATCTTGGACACGAGTGCTGGCGCGATGTGCTTCAAAACAATAAACGGATCGACGACTCATTAATGAAATCGAACTGCTATGAAGCCTTCCTAGATTACGATTTGTTCGACATCTATGCCTCCATGTTACCACTATATAAGTCTAGGATATACCAAAGATATACGCAGGGGTCGTTACTCGGCGCTCCGTACTATAAATGAGGGGGCACGACTAGTGAAAAGCGCTCGCATATTTAGCCAACATGTAGAGGTCGGGGCGTATCAACATGCCGTCATCTCCTATAAATCTTGTCGTGGTTGTCTATAGGTTCCGTGATGGCGTAGGAGCATGTATTTTTAAATCCCAGGATTGGCGTGAAAGATCGGAATTTGAATCTATCTCTCACAGAGCCGATACGTGCTAGACATTGACTGCTATCAATTCAATAGGAAAATTCTAAATTAATCTGACCAATGTTAGGACGACTATATTCCCCCAGGAATTAGCTATCATGACATAATTGTCGTTTCCTAAGTTATTGTTTTTCTATATGACAGACTTCGTTAAATTTACATGACACAGTAATATCTTGGTGTACGACATTCGTTAGTTTTTCGCGCCATGTCCCAGCTTCTCATCCAACCGGAATATCCTTACCAGTGACGTCATAGGACTTACTCGGTCGGACGTGGTCGGTCTCGTCTTTCTGTAAGCACTTCAATCACTATATTCCCCAGCTCTCTAGTATATTTCATTGAAAGATTTAATATCACAAACTCCATGAGTACAAGAAGAGAAATGCTATCCCCACTCGGACCAAGACAGAACTTTGACTTGTTCAAATCACTCGAATTTAAAGTATGCTAGATATATGTCAGGAGAAGGAAAACGACGAATCCTCTTTCTAATGAAATAATAATTGAGCATGCACATATAACCTGACGACTAGTTAATCGTTATCGTACAGGGAGTATACACTAACACAATAGGATCTGGACTATACATCGAATGTCATTATAAACCATTTTACTTGAATTCTCGATGATACAAGGATCTTAATAAATAGTTCGGTTATCCATCATCCTTTCAGAGACTTACGAGTTGAATGTATATATAATAGAGCGATCCGTGCGCAACATAGGATCATCTCTTAGTGATAATGATCAATATAATGCTCTGTATGAGCTATTGAGAACGATTGAAATAATTCAGTATGGTTCTATACTATTTAATTCTCAATCTTCTATCCTACTGCATCCTTAACGGAAAAGGCTTAGTAAAAGAGGGTATGCTTGAGATAAAATCTAAGTCATATTCTCATACATGCATGTATTAGATATAGAAATCCTCGAAAAGTATCAGTGTAATTATAGTTAAGCCTTTTTTTTGTGAAATCTGAGATGGATTCGGTTCTTTACATTTTATTTTTCAGACGTAGGAAGGTAAATCAAATAAGAATAGAAGTAACCCATCTTTTTCTTCTTCTTTGTAATCAACCTTAGGAGCGCGCTGAAGATGAAAGTCTCATGCTACGGTTTTGAATGAGAGAAGAAGTGAGGAATCCTCTCGCTTCACATGTCGACACTTATGACCTAACCCACCTACCATGTTTAGTATTGAAATTGCTTTGTACAAGCTTTGTTTCGGTTCATGTATCTACAATTACGAGAAGATATGCTTCTTCCATCTCTCTGGCGTACTAGCTACGTAATCTTCGATATTTGTACCTCTGTATTTTAGTACTTGAGATCTCTCCCAAAACGAATGGCATTCGTTCTTCTGGAATCAGAAGGACTGATAATCGGTTAAAGCGATGAGATCTAGTGCAGTGTTATCCCATTGCTACTTATTCAAACAAGGCATTCGAATACTGCTATGTCGGTGTCCTGTGGGAATCAACGAACTCCATTTATATAAGGTTAATAGCTGCATAATATAGACCTATCTGATAAGCTAAGGTTAAATGATATTGTATGCGATGACTCAAATTGATGGATACACAATTGTGCTATATACATGATGTTAGGTTATCATTTTAATGTCAGATATTCTATATCTCCATGAATCTAGGGAGCTTTTGCTGCATACAAGGTATAAATCATGTCGGTTTGTCGCTAAACAGTTACCTGAGAAACTGATAACATCGTCTGAGATTTTTTATGCAGGAGAATTAGTGATGCACAGCAAATACGTGATCTCTTGGTCTAGTTATTGGAGACTCGCTCTTCTGTAGCCTATGTCAAATCATTCTTATATCCTCTAGTGGGTGATCGTTTCTCCACTAAGAGATACAGCAGAATGCGTATCTGTTAAACATGGACCGGATGACACTCTATCCTAACTGGATACTATAATGGTACAGAGATGCAAGAGGACGCTAATAGGACCTAATCCTCCTCGAGTTATTTTTATTAGGATCCCTTAACAATCGTATTGTTTCTGTATCTAGGTTTTATTATGGAACTATGAGATCCTACCTAATTTAAAGACTGGCACCGAAACAAGCATAACCCCTCCACGTGCGGAAATTATAGGAAGAATTCCCCATCAAACAATTGCTCGTAGTATTGAGTATAGATTGTATGTGAATGATAAGCATCTATCTATATCCAGAGGAATACTAGTGAATCCGTAGTTTATAATGGCTATTGCTTCAGGATAGTCACCCTTATATTTTTAGCTTTCCTACACACAGGCGATCAGGCGCTAAATATCATATCCCTCCGTTAAGACAATACGCGGCCAGATATCGATAAGATTTCGTGCCCAGAATCTTATGTTCCCACACCATAATGGGTCACGCGCGCCGATACTCTTCACTAATCGTGACTATCTGTGCGTAGTTCTTCAGAGGACAATGATATCAAGTTCCTCTATTAACCTCCATCCACGGCACCAAGGTCTGCGCGCGCATATATATGCGTTTTCACATGCCAATACCCTCAAATCTAGAGATGAGGCGACCATTCCGAAGTAGATATACTATACATTAGCCCCCCCCCCCCCCCCCCTACTAACACACAACACCACATAATGATCCCTTAAACGTCGTTACATTCCATTTAATGGAATTAAGAATAAAGACGTAATCGGACCTGCTTTTATACATATCATCTCTTGGAACCTATTCACCGTCATATATGAGTGACGAGAAATAGGTTTTGAAATTGTCATCTTTTTGATATAGATAAGTAGCATTATCTCCGGATAATTCAAATTCGAAGCAAATTGGTGATCCACTCCAGGGCCTATAATGACAATGACCGATTCTATAGAAAGACTCACTTTGACTATATTCACATACATTTACACTAGATAGATAATACAATATTCATGGGAATACAGATTTCACTATCAAGATGCTGGTTTGGTGATGGTAGACACGCGAGACTCAAAATCTCGTGCTAAAGAGCGTGAGGTTCGAGTCCTCTTCAAGGCATTAATATTTTGAGAATGCTCATTTGAATGAGCAATTCAATAAGAAGAGCTCGGATCGAATCGGTATTGATATACGCGATTCGTCGATCCGAGGGGGGGCTTTTCACCCACCTTTTGGGAAAAGAAATTCGGCAGCGGAATCGACGAAATCTTGGTGATCTCCTCTATCTAATGAAATGGGGATCTTGCTTTCAAATTGAAAATCGTCCGCCCTTCCCATCCCGAGTATATGCTTCAAACAGGAATCACCAAGGGGTAGATTAGAAACCGTCCCGGTAAAGATGCCCGCCCGTAACCCAGTCCCAATTCTGTTGCCACTTAATCCCTCTTTTCATGGCCAACATATTCTTTCCGGCTAAGGAATGGGAAAATCTTTCTACCTAGTTTACGATGAATTCCAGATTTATAATATATCATTTCATCGAGGAAGAAGCCATCTTTTTAATCTCCAACAAGTCCTTTGATCATTTGATCAAATTAAGTGTTCGTTAGATAGAAGCAGATTATGATAAATAATGCCTGATATAACTCTGCACGATCAGAAATTAGAACGTTGGAAAAAAAAGATCCATTTAGATTTAGTATGATGGAATTATCTAACTTGGTAGTCCTAAGCCACTCTGTACGAAAATAATCAACAATCGATAGTTGCTTTTTTCTTGCTTATTCTTATGATAAACCAGTCGAGTGTAATTTAGATCGTAATATAGATTGGCATACTGACATTATAACGGATGCCCATCAGGTTAGTGGTAAGTTCATTGGGCAGTTATAACAAGCCTCACCTTTGATCAATCAATACCCGTTGCATGCTGCGCCAAGAAACATAACATATCACATTATCACCTACAGCGAGACAAACGTACCAGACGCACAGTAGAGAGCACGCGAACCATTTTGAAATAAGGAAAGAAAAGAGTGGATCTGCCGGGGGGGTCCCAAAAATGAAATTGGCCTTAGTTCGAAAAAAGCCTTGTCTTGGAAGTATCTATCTCGGGCATGCGGCCGCGCGGAACCACGCATACCTCGCGCGGACCCGACGGCAAGTAACGGTGTGCCATCGACATGAGCCCGGGCGCTCTTCACACGCCCCACCCGGCCCTCCACACGGGGGCGGAGGGCACAGGGCGCCCTACCCTCACCGTCGACACATACTCGGAGGGCCCAGAGCACCACCGGCAACACACTACCGGAGATGTTTCCCCGTTCGAGAAAGCCAGCGTTTACAACCGATGAAGAGTCAGTGAGCGCATCACGACCCATTAGATAACATGCATAAATGACCATCGAAAGAGAGAGAGCAATTGTTTTTTTCGCCAAAAATGAGAGGACAGCAGAGAAGATACCTAGCCGTAAAAGTATTTGGTTTTTTCTTTTCCCCTCTATACTTGTGGTGATTTCCTTTGACATTTCATTCATATAAGTGACCCAAGATTTCCACCCGCGGTGCCGAGAATTAGGGGAACCCAAACATCGCAGGACGAAAGCGTTGTTTCTTGCTACCCGCCGGCGGATCTCTAGCATAAGGGAATTGGGCCAGAGGGGCAGGGGTAGGCAGGGGGCGAGCGACCTGGCCCCAACTACACCCACTGATCTCTGTAAGCAGGATGATGTTTGGCTCCCAGGAGACTATACTATTGTGGAACCCGAATAAATGTCACAGACAGGCGAGAGCATCCCAGACACAAAACGGCGACACGAAGTAGTTCCACTCGGATTTAACGAAGGACCACCAAGTACATCCTAGACACGACTCCTAGACATGCCAAGATACACACACATAGCAAATCGTCACCCAAACATACCAAAACCACGGATACATAATCAAATCCATGTTAATATAGCCCTCAGGCGTCTACAACATATTGGGGACACAAGATCGTTGTATGATACGGGAAGGATCATGTATCATATATCGACACTGGGACGTCGCAGATTCACTAAGTTCGATTATGACATAAACAGTCAAGAATTATCATGCGAGTGGACACTTAATAGAAATCGTTAGGCAATACTTTATCAGACTGCGAGCACAGAACTCGGATATAATACAAAACGGAAGCCAATGAAGCAGAGATAAGAGACAAGGAAAGAATAGGGTTTGGTATTGACTGGGTATCGGATCCTCATTACCTTGGAATTTAAAGTGCTGTAGACGTCAAGGTTCTTCTCTGCATCCCGCTAGTCATGTTTGGGTGGATCATCCTACCGTTTGGCTCGCCGGGAGGAGTGTCTGGGGTTAGGCTTGATGTGGGTAGAATCAATAATGAATAGTAAGGGATATTCCCGTAGGTTGCCGTCCGCACATAAAGTACCGTATATATAAGAAGCTACAGAATTCGGTAGATCATAAGAAGACATGGGGGAAACTGACAACATACATACAGGCTTTTTTTCTCTTCTTCTCCAGGCTGGGAAATACACGGGTGTGTAGGTTTCGCAACGAGCGTCCAGAGAGAATCATGATACACACTAGGTGGGCCCCCATATACACATAGTAATAGTAAACGGAGACATTCTTAAATACAACCATCTACAACAGTATAGATGTTGAATTGTAACATACATATAAATAAATGAGAAACCGGTTGAGGAAGAGTCCGTAAACACGGGATGTCTCAGCACTTCTCCACACACCACCCTTTCAGTAGAGACATTTCAGGGGCTGTGCATGATCCTCATACAAATCACCGCAGAGGAACGACTGGACGCACCAGTACACGACATAATATAGACATCAGATAGGGTGGGGGTCAGGGACACTGCGCTCCCAGTGTCGTTAAGGTGATAGCATACGGGGTCCCACACATAGAGGATCTATATTCGAGAGTTGGGGGAGCAAGTCGTGGTAGAATTCTAGGGCACAGTGTTGAGTCACTTGGGTTAGTTCACACAGGATACAGACACTTGACGCATTGAAGCTCCGGCGCGTAGGAGACCCGACATAGGAGCCATAGATTAGCCCACACATCTCGGATCCAAGGGAGTATTGTGCAGACATGCCCACGGACGAGAACTCAAATACGATACATAAAAATCTGGTTTTGCTTGGTGAGCCAGATAGACAGCGACTAGCGCCATCCACATATGGTGAGAGCCCTCCTGCATTTAGCCAAGTCAAAAACCACTTAGTTTGGTCTCATTCCTATAGAGACAGATTCACAGCGCTCAGATATCCGGGCTCAGCTTATCATGGGACATCCTGTGACACATACCTGGGAAGCTCTCCCACACTTACTTAGCCTTGCCCGTCCATCCAGTTATCAGATATCAGCGCACATCATCCATGGTCACCCACACCACTTGTATCCATACATATATACATGATGGATTTCAGGCCACCTCCTCGAGGGATGATGTACTGATACCCATCTCCGACATGTGTAGATGGTCATGTAGCAGACGGAGGTTGCTCGGGCAATGTTGGAAACCATCCCCACTCAGGTTTGGCTCATTGCTTTAGGTCCACACCATTTTCCTTCCGATGAATCCAACCTAGGTACATCCATAGATAGCTGCGCCAGGTCTGCTGAACAGAATTACAAATGTGTTTCAACCTAAAGGACGGGGCAAGATTGAACTTGACCTTATGCGTGAAGAGAAATAAAGGCAAAGGAATGCCAATTCCAGAGGCGCCCACGTGCCGGTGGTTTTGTTGTGAGTGGGGCAACACGCGTCAGGGACCACAATGCGAATGATCAAAGTCTTCCATAGCGTATCTCGACGGTTAGCTAATTTCCTGTTTGGCCAATTAGTGGGCCGAAGTGGGAAATCGATCTTCTCTAAACCGAATAAAATAACCGAGGATAAAGTCATGTGTACGCGCTGTGGTCGTTGAGCAGGGAGACCCAGTCCCTGATTACATTATCGGTTAAATGAAGTCTGACACACCCGTGGTGGTCCGTTTTAGAACTTAGCCAGACGGTCCTCGGACAGCACATCTCCTATGCCCCGTAACTTGGAGGTGATCTCCAACTGCCCCATTTGGTGCTAACCAATGACGATAGAACTCCTTTACTAGCTCGGGGTATGATCTCCTTTTATCGTGATATAAGGTATCCAAGAGGCTTTGGAATCTAAGCATTTCAACTACTACGGAAGAGAATTGGTCGGGTTCGGAGTGCTTTACCTTGATGGTGCCAAAAGGAAACGGGATCCCGTCTTTTCTGCGCTCGCTCAGGTATAGATTTTGAGTGGGGCTTTTCGGCGACTTTTCGACGAGACTCGCGAGATTATCCGAGCATAGGCAGTTGTACAGTACGGCAGATGAGCTTGGCAAGGTTTGGCAGACAGGGACCGAAAAAACGAAAGCGTGGGGAGTGTGGCACAGGATAGACGGTGGCGTGTCTGGAGAGCAGACACATACCGATTGGGACTTACGCGAGCGGCGATGTGTTGTTCTGGCCCAGGGTGGTCGCGTCGCGGCGGGGAGAGGCTGGAGAGAGCGAGCAGAGTTGTCTCCGGCGTG
>VALG01009866.1:2276-28757 GCA_009835305.1 Ipomoea purpurea
ATTTCCATTGCTTAGCAAGTGTTGGGAAAAATTTAAATTACTTGGTGTTGTTTTGGCTAAGTTTTGGACTTGTTAAACTTAGTGTTGTTTGAGTTGCAGAGAAAAACATAATTTTTTTTTCACTCAGATGACACGGCCAGTGGCATGGCCATGCCACCGGCCGTGTATTTTTGGCCCATTTTCCAGTGGCTATTCAGTTAGCCATTGAAATATTGGCTCATTTTGATACATGGCCCATAAGGCACTTTTTTGGCACAATTCCAGTGGCCATTGGAATCTGAACCATTTTAAGACATGGCCATGCCCACGGCCATGTCATACTCAAAAAAAAAAAAAATTCAAAAATCAAAATTTTATTTGAGCAGCTTTTTTCTTTCCTTTTCATGTTTCATCCTTCCCCTTCCCCTTTTGTGGGGCATTTTGTTCTTGAATTTCTTCAATCTTGTTTTGCCTCCCACATCGAGGACGATGTAAATGTTTAGTTGTGGGGAAGGGATCAAATATGAAGGTGTTTTCTTCTTTTCTCCTCCTTTCAAAAAAAAAATATATATTATAATCTCAAAAAATTATTTTTTCAAAAAAAAAAAAAAAAATTCTTTGAAAAAGAAAAATTTTGTTTCCCAAAATTTTTGGGCTTGAATGACTCATTCAGCCTTTGCATGAATAGAATTGCTTATCTACGCTTGAAATTGTGATCACTCCCTACTTGTTGGTTTGTGGTTTGATTTGGGGTGCTGTTGCCAATGCAATTGTGATTGATGATTTGAGGTTTACCACATGATTGATCTTAATTCTCCCTTGCCATTGCCTTGTTAACCACTTATAAATGAATAATTTTTGATCCTTGTGTGTTATGCTTTGCTAGTGAAGGCTTATGTGAGATCCGGTCATGGTTGTTTTGCCTAGAACTTGCCTCATTACTCCCTCGTGAAGCATAAGATTTGCATGTTTTGAAATGATTTAGGCATTTTGTTTTAGGCCCGAAGCCTTTCAAGCCTACCCTTTAACATATGTGTTTATTCCGCCTAAGTCTTGTCCCCATTGAGCCTTGTTTGTTTAATAATCTAAGTCACTTGTCCCAATCTCTATGATTGTTTTTCCCTTGTGTTAACCTCCATCTTTTAACCTTCAACCCTTAGGCAAAAATATTTCGCTCCACACGTTGAGAGAATTGAGCATTTGCTCATTTTTCAAGAAGAGACTTTGTTGGAGTTTATTTTTGCTAGCAATTCTTTTAGATACTTTTGTCTTTAGTGTGGGGGTCTTGGTTCATTGAATAAGTTGTTTTGTTATTTGAAAAGAAAAAAAAAAAGTGAAGGAAGAATGATAAAAAAAAAACAAAAAATGTTAAAAAAAAGTGATGAAAGAAAAAAAAATGAAAGAAAGGAAGAAGAATTAAAAGCTTAAAAGTTGATTCTATTGTGTTGAAAGTTGGTCTCAAACCCCGACCTCTTTAGAATTGTTTGCTGTTGTGTCGATTGGAAATTGCTCCCTTTGTTTTTAGTTGTGCATGGTCTCCTTCGTAGCTCCAATTGTGAATAATGAAATTCTCTCCTTTCGTTTTATTCCCTATAACCCTTCTTTGTTAGTCGTTCACCGCCTTAGCCCATTACAAGCCTAAATAAAAAAGACCTATCATGACTTAGCATCGCGTCCTTTAGAGTCTGAGCTAGTGGGATAATGAAGGGCAACCTTATGGATATCTCATTCAAAAGCCAAAGTTTTGCATAATCTTAAACTTAGAATAGTGCACAACTCTGGTCTTTCACCACTTAACTATTTTGGTGCTTGGTTTATTGCTTGAGAATGGAATTTGTGTGGGATGCCTAAAGTGAATTCCTTGAAACAAGTTGTGTCTGTACGCAAGTAGGTTTTGTGGATTGATAGTTTGTGCAAAGTTGGAGTGGTGAACCAATTTCATTGTTTGGATGGTGATTGTCTTTGTCTTGAAGGATCAAGCAAAATTCTAGTGTTGGGGGACAGTTGATAACACTCCATCTACTTTGACTACATTTAAGACCCTTGTTTTTGGCTCTCCATTTTTGTACATAAAGTGCCCCTTAACTAAGTGTTAAGTCCTGAGACTCCATTTGTGTGATTTATTTCTTAGGTACCGTACAATTATTCACAATGAGTAAAGAATGGAGCATTTGAGCATTTCAAATCTATTTTTCGGAGTCATGGGAAGCAGTGCAAGAAAGAATGGAGAATTGGAGCAACATTTAAAAAGTGGATTCAGGCAACTGACATGGCCGTGTACATGGCCGTGTCGGCACATGGCCATGTCTGAAGAAATTTGCATGGCCGTGCCAATCTGCGGCAGAATGCCTCGGATTTTGGCTGAAATTTGGACACGGCTAGGGACAACGTCCATGTCCCTGGCCATTGTCGCTGCGCGGAATTGACAAGCCATATTAAAATATGTTTTGTTCTGTTTTTTTTTTTTTTTTTTTTTAAAGAAGTTAGAGCCCTAGGAGAGCAAAAAAAAATTCATTCCATTTTCACTTCCTTTCATTTCCTTAGCTTAGATTAGTCCTAGTATTTCCATTCTCTACTCTTCTACAAAGCTTGTAATCATGGATTGGAGTGGGATTCAACCACAAAATCTTCATCTTCAATAGAGAAGCTTCTTACTCTTCTTCTTAAGCTTTTTGTGCAATGTTTATGATATTTCTTGTGCTTTGTTGTTATTTATGCTTATGAAGTGTGAGTAGTCCGTTTTTGGCTGGATTAGGGTGATATTGCCAACCTAGATGCTAAATAGGTGATTATTGCATAAGGGGGAAGATATCTAACCTAGGTTCATTTGTTTGTGAAGGATTTATGTTGAATCTTGTTAATATTTGGTACGTAACTCTTATTAACTTGCTTTTGGATAGTTTTTCTCCACAATGAAAGTTGGGGAAGAATTTAAGCCTCTCCTTTCTCTAAACCATTTTCTTTCGATGAAAATAGGGAAGAATTGGGGGCCTAAAAGCTTATGTGCTTTAAGAGCTAGGATTTGATACCCCACATGAAAGTGGGGCAATCCTTGCTCTAATCCTTGTGTGTTAGCTTATGAAATGGCTTTAAGCTAGGATTTTTATGTGCTTTGCCCTTATGTTCCCTTGGTTGATGTTCTCTCCCCTAATCACTAAGTTGCTAAAGCATCTAGAAGGCAACACCCCTAATTTGAGCCCATCTTTTATCATTTGTGTTTACTTGTGTTTAAATTTCATTGTCTTAACTAGATTTTTAGCCTTAATTGTTGACTTTACATAGCCATGAATTTGAATTTGCTTGAATTCTTATGGGTTCCAATGCTTTGGTGGCTAGAATTTTAGTTGTCACTCAAGTACGTGCCATAGTCCCAATCCCTTGTGGAACGACAATTTACACCCGTTACTCAACATCTCTTTCCCGTACATCAGTTACAATACTAACACCAAGTGAAAGGTCAAGAATACCCTTACTAACATAAGGAAGTGTAAGGAAACAAGGGAACTCCTTACAAAGCTTAATGTACAACTTTGACTTTGGGGTTGACTATTCAATCACTAGTCCCCGACTATTGAATTTTCGGGATTTTTAGGAATTAATTCACCAATTGAAATTGATTAATTACTCAATTAATCCCTTAATTAAATTTGGATTTCGGGTTGTCACATCCTCTCCCCCTTCAAAGAAGCTTCGTCCGCAAAGCTTGGGTGTGACGAATTAAAGGCAAACGGTGAAAGGAAACAACATTGTGACAAGAGGTTCAAGAACATTCTATATATCTTGGTCAAAACTCAAAAAGGGTTCACAAGAATTCAAGCAAGAAAGAAGGCATTTCAAATCAAGGATTGGCAAGAGTTTAACAAACGGATATTTTGAGCACCACAAACTCTATTCTCAACACAAACACCAACTTCTAGCCAACAACTAAGAACTAGGCAACCAACACAGAACACCAACTAACAAAGCTAACTAAACAACAATGCAACAAGCAAAACAAGCACAAAAAGCAAACTACAAACAAACCAACCAACGGTAACAACAACTAAGGAGATACAACTACTAAGGAAGGACGAACAAGATAACCACAGCTTCACACTAAGAAGGACTCGCTCTCCGACTCCTCGGATTCTTCATCATTTTCTTCTACAGCTTGAACAGCTTCATCTGATTTAGGAATTAATTCACCATTGAAATAGGATTAATTACTCAATTAATCCCTTAATTGAATTTGGATTTCGGGGTGTCACAGTCTTTCTTTAAGATCTCTTCTTTTTGATTTCTCCTATGAGAAATTCTTGGAAATTCTTGTGTGGTGGAAGTTTATTGTGGTGTGGGTTCTAGGCCTCCCATGCCCTATTTATATATTTAAGAGTCCTAATTAAGGTCTAAATGGTATGGGCTTGCTAATTCTATTCCTTACAGGACTAAGGGGTTGGTTTTAGGGATAAGGGTCCATGGACTATGGTGGACCCTTTTTAGTTAATTAATGGGTTTTAATTCTCTTTTTAGGTAAGTAATCAAATATTAGTTTGGTTTAGGGGCCGTAACACGGGGTGTTACACTCTCCCCCCCTTACAAGAGGCTTCGTCCCCCGAAGCCGGTGCGTGGATCCATTCTTTCACCCCTGGACGTCACGTATTTCGGCCTCCTGGTTAGAAGTGTGGCTCTACGTGTTGTCCTTGCTGGGTAAAACTGGATTTCTGGTGGGATAGTGATTGGAAGGTTCGGGTCTACCTTGGTTCCTTGCTCCTGAGCTGGATGCCCCGCGAGTGCCCAATTAATTACGAGTCCTAAAACCAATTAATTAATTAGACATCTAACCAGGTAAAATAGAAATAAATCACAATGGTTAATTAGTATTGACCACCATGGTCCAATGGACCCCCATCCCCTTAAGCCCAATACCTAATCCTAAAGGATTAAACCCCCATAATATAAAATACCGGGAAGTTAAAAAGGCATTTAGAATTCCCCACCACCAAATAATCTTCCACCACCCCCAAGGAGCTCCCAAGAAATCACCCTAGGAGGAATCAAAGGATATCAAGAAACGCTTAAAGAAAAGATCCTTCATAGGGCCCAAGGAATTCAATTAAGGCTAAAGAGGTTAACCCATGTCTCAAGCAAAACTAATTTTCATAGTTAAGGGATTTCCTTAGGGTTCCCCAATTTTATGATGAATGGGCGTGATTATGATGTTATTGTTATTGGTGTTGAATTGATGATTCATGGGGGAATCTTGATAATCTTGACTATTGGGAGTTTCTTTGATAATTATGATGTTATTCGTGATTAATTGGTATTTTTGATGATTATGTGTTGTTATTGACAGTTGATTGATGTTCTTGAAATGATTAATTGGTATCCTTGATAATTTGTGTTGTCTTAACCGAACTTTTGCCAATTAAGAAGACAAAAATCGTATTCTTGTTAACATAAACTAGAGTTGTAGGATATATCTTCCATGCTCCAATGGTTTTTCTTTAATATATCTATACATATCGGCTATACGTATTGTATTTCAACGCGTTGGAGTGGGTTACCAGGCATCCTCCTCGCCCTAAAAACAGATATATTTGGCTTTCAGGCACAGAAGACTTAGTCACTGGACGCGCTTAGAACCTGGAATGTAGAAGTACGATAGCTTCCTCTTTGGCCTGCGAGCCACGTTTTTGTATTTACTCCTTTCGAGGGATATTAGTTAGTCAGCCTTGTTGCACTTTTGGGTTTTCTAGCCCAGGTGTGGCATAGCACCCCCGTACCTTGTATTTACCATCTTGGGTTTTAATAAGATTCTACTTTATTATAAAGTTCGAAAAAGTCTTGAAAATTTTTGGGGTGTTATAGTGTACGGTTCAATTGTCCTCCTCCTGTTCTTCATTTTCTTCCAGTGCAATTCTGCAATTGCGCTCTTTAGCTTTTTTGTTGGAGATATCCCAGCTGGTCAACGCAATCCCTTCGTTCCTTCTTCGGGTTTTAAAGCAAACCTCCCCTCCGATGGTGACGTATTGTCCCCCTCTGGTGTCAAGTAAAAATTAGTCAATTCGGCGAGGGTTCTAGGCATTAAAAATCCATACTGCTCACGGGTTTCGATCTTTGTGTGCTCAGGTCCCACCCTTTCTTCCTCCCATCGATCCAACTTAGGATCATCCAGTAAGGTAGATAAGCCGTTGCAGTCTTGCAAAAATCCAATATGGCTTCAACCCAAAAGGGCCGGTAGGCTTGAACTGGATTTTTGTGCTTTAGGAAGTAGGGCAAAGGTGCACTCGTAGGCTGCCCCATCTTTGCTTTTGTTGTTTGTGGGCCATAGGCTGTCCAGTTAGCAATCATGACCAGTATCTTTTGTTTCGCGGTTAGCCATTTCCTGTTTGGCGTGTGGTCGAGGTGAAGCCTTCTTCCTTTCCGAGTAGGTATCTGAGGTAATCCTCATACCCCGTGTCTTGGGTACCGATCCACCCTTTCCAGTCGTAGTCTAACACACCCGTGGTGGTCAGTCTTAAGAGTTTGGCCAAGCGGTCTTCGGAGAGTATGATCTCCTTGCCTCGGACTTTAGCGGTGATTTCCACTTTATCACCCCGCTTGATGGCTACCAAATGGTGATAGAACTCCTTCACCAATTCGGGGTATGTATCCCCTTTGATGGTGAGATACGTATCCAAGAGTCCTTGAAACTTAAGCATATCGACCAACTCCGGAGAGAATTGGTCGGGTTCGAGGGCTTTACCTCCGATTACCGTGTAATCAGTGTCGTTCCATTCTGGGGTTCGGATGCAACCAGGTTTTTTCGGCATTGCGTGGTCTCCTTTGGTGGTGGTGTTTCTTCCCTTGGTGATGATATTTTCCGGCGAGGTTTTCCAGCGATGGGGCGGCGATCTGCTGGACTTGGACGGCGAGGGGGAGCGGCTGGCCTGGGTAGTGATCGGGGAGGCGTACACCGGCGTACGGCAGTGGACGGTCGAGTTGCGGGTGCTGCATGGCAGCGGGTCGCGGCCTGGTGCGGTGTCGGCAGCCTCAGTGGTGTCAACGGCAGGCGCTCGGGGTGGTGATGCTGGCCGGGTGGCGGGCGACGGCTGTTGTTAGCGGTCGCCGGCGGGGTGAGGTGCTTCGGGTGGCTAACGGCGGTGTGGAGTGGGGAGAAGGGAGGAGAGATAGGGAGTGTGAGGGAGTGGGGAAGAAGAAGAAGGGTTTTTTATTTGGGGATTTTGTGGGTTTTAGGGGTTTGTAGGGGTTTAAGAAGGGAGTGTTCCCTTGAGGTTTTAAGAAACAATAATAGCTTAGTGGTTGAAGATTTGGTTTTATATAAGTGGAAGGTTAAGTGTCCAATTCCCATTAGTGACATTAGTCTTCTTTGTTGTGCATTTTTTTACTTTTCCCTTCTTTTGTCTTCTAGTGGTGGAGGATTTGTTTGGGTGGATGGTTAAGCGAAGGAGGTAACCCATGCTATACAAAACCTATTTTTTATCGCTATGAATAATTATTGGCTTCTATTTGATGTTCTTGATGTGATTTGTGAGATTTGGTAGTCTAGTCCTTTTTCTTTATGCTAAAATATTTTGATCTTGCTTCTTTATTTATAATAATTCCGAAGTAGTTAATCTAAACAAGTAATTCTACTACGAGGGCGGTTATAGGGGATTCGCTGGTCATCCTAAACATAACTCATCTCCTTGGTTTTCTTCTGGTTGGTTTGCGGGATCTTCGTCCCCTGGAGCCATGTTTCCTTCGTCGAGGTTTCCCTCGTCCTCGAGTTCATCTTGTGTGCGGCTCATGAAGAACACCTTTCCGAGAGCACCGTAATTCCCTTGATTGTTTGTGCCTCCGCGTTGACCCATGACTGTTGGGTGCGAGTTCGAGGGTTGAGTGCACTGGAAGGACTTATGTCCTTCTCCTCCGCAGTTGAAGCATCGCTAGGGATTTCCCATGCAGTCTTTGCCTCTATGGTCTTTGTTGCATCTTTGGTAGGGGGAAGCCCCTTGTACTAGCTTCGTTGTTTCCTAAGGGTGGACTTTGGCCAGCTGGATTGGTTGGTTTTGTGTTAGCGTCGTTTCTCGTCATTTTCATAGGTGGTGCCCCACCTCCTGTGTTCCCTTTTCGAATCTGTTCCTGAACCCCACGTTGTAGTAGTTGGATTCGAAAGAGATTGGCGGCACTAGAGTAAGCCTCGTTGAGGGTCCGGGGTCTGCTTACTACTAGTGCTTTTCGGGCTTCAAAGTTGAGGCCTGATATAAACCGTTCTATCTTGGTCGCCTCTGTGGGGACCAATTCTGGTGCGAAGCGTGCCAGTTCGAGGAATCGTTTATGGTATTCCATGACGGTAGTCGTTCCTTGTTTCAGGTGGAGGAACTCTTCGTGCATGGATGCTTTTATGTGTGTTGGGTAAAATCGTTCTCGCAGTCGTGTTTTTAGGTTTTCCCAATTGAACCCTGATTCCTGTTTGTAAGTGGGTCCCTCATGGATCCACCAAAGGTCTGCTTCGTGGCCGAAGTCGAATGAGGCTATTTCTACACGACATTCTTCTGGGCATTCTACCAACCCTAGAATCTTGTCGAAGGTCCGAATCCATTCCTCAAGGATTGCGGGATCTTCTTCTCCCGGGAAAGTGGGTGGTCGATGATTTGAAACTTGTCGGGTGATTTCTGAGTTTGTGTTTGGTGGAGGTGGTCTGTTGTTGCGGAGAGCTACGTCGCTCGATGCTTGGGCGACTTGGGTTAGTTGCTGTAGAGTATGAGCCAGGGGATCGTGTGTGGCGGGTTCCGGGGTTCTTAATTGTCTTCTATTTGCTGCCATGCTGCTGATCTACTGAGCCAATGTTTATAGTAAGGTCGAGTTAGAGCGTTGCACCCTTACCTTGATGCGATAAGCGAAGGGGGAAGTTCTTTAAATTAAACGAAGGGTAGAGTGAGGAAGGGTTATATGATGATGGGTATCCTCACAATCTCACCGCGCGTCCTGTGATTTCTGTATCCTATGTTCCTAAATACTTAGAGTCCAAGCCTAATGTCCTAAAGTCTGGTCTTAAGAGTGTTGTCCTAGGGTCAAACTTAGGCTCTAATACCATCTGTAACACCCCAGATTTTCGAAACTTTTAAAACTTATGTAGTAAAGGTAATTTCTCATTAAATCCCAAACAGAGCATTACTAATCATAAGTGTGCGGGGTGCTATGCAACTTCTGAGCTGGAGAACTCAGATGCACAGGCTAAACTAACTAAATATCCTCAATACATCATCATGGTACGCAGGCCAAAAGGAAACACTATCTATCTAATCCAAGATCTTCTAGCGCGCTCTGGAAGCTAATCATCTGCGCCTGAAAGCCAAACATATCTGTTCAGCGAATGATGCTAAATAACAGGAATAACTTCGAAAGGTAGGAATGCACATTAAACAGTGATAAATCAATCATATAGAGATAACATCATAAAGACATGTATCTAGGCGTCGAAACGGTCTCGCGGGCGGGACGGTCATAAACACACCAAAACCCGTCCTCGTAGCGGGAGGGCTAAAAAGCCCGCATCTTGCGGGCTTGGAATGTGGCCCCTTACCCGCCATGTCAAAACCGCTGGCGGGGCGGGCTATTCCCGCCAATCATTTGTTCACTGTGTTAATTTTTTTTATTTTTTTAAATCACTATACAATATCCTTTAAAAAAGAAAACACGAATAGACGTACAGTAAAACTACCTAGTATTGTATTCCTATAAATCATATAAATCCTATAAGTTATAACACACTAACACAAGTTACACAAACCCAAACTAGACATGGTATTAAATAGCCTAAAATATATATACAAATATATATGTATAACAGGTCGCGGGCTAAACCCGTGACTCGCCCCGGCCCCGCCCCGCCTGAACCGTGAACCTGCCCGCCCGGGGCCGCCTGGACCCGTGACCCAACGGGACGATGCTAAGAAAGCCCGCACTCCTGGCGGATCAAAATTTGAAGAACGGTCCTCCTACCTACGCGGGTACGAGACGGGTCGACCCGGCGGGGTAAAAACCCCATTTTGACGGCTCTACATGTATCTAAGGTCACCGTCCACTTTCAATTCATTCACGGATCATCATGTCAATTTACCATTTGTCACATAAGCACCGACTTTTGTGGCGTTGACACCGGACCAATCGCACTGCGCCAAACATGAGGGGTTAGAGCAGTATAGCTCTAACACGGCCCGCGCCAGCACCCTACCTTTGCATTTTTACCGCAGGCATGAAGGGGGTTGATCGCAACCAACCGTATAGACCGTCTGATAGTTTCAACGCACGATCACCAACCCTCACAGCACCGCTGACGCGCTCAGTCGATGGATTTCGATCCTTCTTATTTGGGGACTACGACCCTACACACCGCCTAAGGGACTCATCGCGTGGGAGATGATCTTTGGGGGACTAACCCCGACACCACATACCGCTGGCACATCACAACTCCCGGGTGGATCGCAGCCGACCATTTAGCCCTACACTACCGCTTTGATCACATCATGTCGGGTGGGCTCTGGCCTTCCTCGGGCTTAGATGGCCCTACACACCGCCTGGCGCGTACAGTCGGAGGACCACAGCACATGAGGCCCATGTGGACCCAACCCATGAAAGTGGAGTCAACTGACCGAGCCAGGAGAATGAACGCCGCAGCTCATGAGTAACCAGTTTGACCGCAGCCAGATAAACAAACCGCATCTCGTGTATAACCAATTTGATCGCAACCAAATTGGGGTATCATGCTCACATAACACATATTAGCACATTGGGAAGGGGAAAGCGTATAAATAAACTTATGCGTGATCATCCACATACTAAGAATAGTCCTAAGGGTTAATGCATCTTCCTCCTAGGCCAACGGGTTACCGATTCAA
This sequence comes from Ipomoea purpurea, assembly GCA_009835305.1. Classification (NCBI taxonomy): domain Eukaryota; kingdom Viridiplantae; phylum Streptophyta; class Magnoliopsida; order Solanales; family Convolvulaceae; genus Ipomoea; species Ipomoea purpurea. Next base: position 13,118 of record VALG01009866.1, read on the forward strand.
CTAGCATGCAATACATAAGACTCTTTTATCCTACAAATGGTACCCGAAACATCAAACTAGACTTATACACGACAAACAGAGTCCGTTGGGACACCACAGGGGTTGGGAAACATCAAACGGGGAAGCCAAAGTCCCGAGGTGGGAAACGACCAGCAGGTAGCCGGTGGGTGGAGGGCCAGTGGGTGGAGGGACCACCCGCCGCGATTAAACCTCCGGGCAGCGGGTGCCCGGCGAGCCGTCGCATGCCCGCTGCCGCGACATCACTTCAGCGGATAGGTGGCGGGTCCCCTACCCCACCTACCTTCCCACTGACTCTTTTCCAAAATATAAGTCCCAGGATCCTCCGTGGAACCCGAAACCATGCTTAGGCACTTTTAAACGCAAATAACGACACACGTAGACAATTAATGGATCAAAAGCAAGAATCACATAGAACACATCCTATCATGACTTCTAAAACATAAACAACACCCGAACATGCAAATTCCCACCCAAATATATATCAAGAACATCACAATACAAATTCCCAATTCAACCTAAGGCTCTAATCCAATTCAAATCATCAAAGTCATAGTTTATCTTTAACATCAAGAAACATCAAGATTTATCAAGAATCATCACACAAACATCAAGAACCTCTTAACATCATTAAGATCATCAAGATCACACATAACATCACCTCATCAATCATCAAGATTATATCACAATTATCATAAATGATTTATCAAGACACAAGCATAGAGAAGGAGCCAAAGAAGGAGATTATAGCAAGGAAAAATAGGTTTTGTTGAGACATGGGTTACCTCTTAGCCTTAATTAAATTCCTTGGCTACGAAGGGTCTTTCTTTAAGATCTCTTCTTTCTTGATTTCTCCTATGGAATTCTTGGAAATTCTTGTGTGGTGGAAGTTATTGTGGTGTGGGTTCTAGGTGCCTCCTATGCCCCTATTTATATATTTTAAAATTCCTAATTAAGGTCTAAATGGTATGGGCTTGTTAATTCTATTCCTTACAAGACTAAGGGTTGGTTTTAGGGATAAGGGTCCATGGACTATGGTGGACCCCTTTTTAGTTAATTAACGGGTTTTAATTCTCTTTTTAGGGTAAGTATCATATAATTAGTTTTGTTTAGGGGCCGTAACACGGGGTGTTACAGATAGGGTGATCAAATTTGATCACATGCAGCAGCTCCTTGCATCTGTATGGAGGCCGGTGATGGGAATGCGCGTTGTGCCGCTCGACGACAATCTCTTCCTGTTCCAATTCCCGCATCCGAAGGATATGCAGAGGGTTCTCGACGACAGCCCTTGGTCGTTCGAGAATCACACACTCGTTTGCGAGTGGGTCGATCCAGGCATAAGACCAGAAGATGTCGCACTCAACCGTATTTCATTCTGGGTCCAACTACACGGGCTGTCGGCGGTATATGCATCCACTGATTTCATTGAGCGGATCAGAAACTATGTAGGCCATCTACCATGCAGACGATCCCAATAATTTTGGGGTTGCATGGAGAGCTTCTACAGGATAAGGGTGGCTGTGGAGATTACTGCATCACTGAAGAGAAGGCTGAAGCTGTGTCGTAAAGATGGGTCATCACAGTGGATTATATTCCATTATGAGAGGCTCAACACATTTTGTTTCTGTTGTGGGTGATAGGACACACAGATAAATTCTGTAAAAAGGTATATGAGGAAGGCATAACACCAGAAGAGTTCCCGTTCGGCTCGTGGATGCGGGCAGGACAACGGCGCCAGGTGAAACCAGTGGGGGCCAAGTGGCTACTACCATCGCTTGCTAAAGCTGCGTCCATACCGACTGGTTCGGGCAGTGCAACAAAATCTTTAGATCTGGTGGAGGTGGAGGAGAGGGAAGGGCTGCAAGGAGAGCTTAAGCGCCGAAGAGATGAGGGGTGAGAGGCAGATAGGGTGGTGGGTAAGGATATCATCATGGAAGACATTTCAAAAAACTTGAGTCTGGCGGGTCTACAGAGCCAGTCCTGCCCCGCACAATGAGTACGTTGAGTTGGAACTGCCGGGGAGTGGGTAGCGACCGGACAGTTCGCGAATTGGTAGGCCTCGTGTCCAAACAGCAACCCATTTTTGTGTTCTTGATGGAAACAAAAGCAATGACGAATCAGGTAGAGAATGTGCGTGTGAGGTTGGGGTATGAAGGGATGATTTGTGTTGATCGAGACGGGATGGGAGGGGGTTTGGCGATGTTATGGAGAGAAGCTAATCTGGCGACTTTGTTGAGTTACTCGCCAAATCATATTGACGTGATTGTTAACATACCAGGGAAACCTCAATGGAGACTTACGGGCTTCTATGGCATACCGGAGAGGTCACAGAGGCAGGTTACTTGGGATCTCCTACGGCAACTCAAGGATCGTAGTTCTCTTCCTTGGGTTGCTATAGGAGACTTCAATGATATTATTTGTCAATCTGAAAAAAAGGGGGTCCATGCTCATCTAGATACTCTTCTTAACGGCTTTAACGATGCGCTCAGTGACTGCCAGCTCATCGACTTGGGAATGGAAGGCTCTCGGTTTACATGGGACCGGGGACGAGGGACGGAAGAGTGGGTGGAAGAACACCTTGATAGGGCGGTCACATCATCCGAATGGTTGGAACTGTTCGAAGAGGTAGTGGTACATAACTTGCTGACTTTCTCGTCGGACCATACTGCTATTTACTTGAGCCTGGAGGCGAGGCCTTTGCAGGCAGCTATAGAAGGACTTTTAAATTCGAAGCAGCTTGGTTGGAGGAGGAAGGATGCAGCAAGGTTGTTGATATGGCTTGGCGTCAATCGATGGACAGAACTTTTCAACAGCCCATTGAGTTGTGTGGACAACGGTTGTGGATGGGGGGTGAACATTTTAGGCACTTTGGCAGATGGATGTCCGTATTGCGTCAACAACTACAAAGGTTGCGTGACGACAGAGATCCGAAGGCGGTAACTCAATACCTGATGGCCGAAGAGGAGCTTGAATGTTTATTAAAGCAAAAAGAACAATTTTGGAGACAACGATCGAAAATATTGTAGCTCAAACACGGAGATGCAAACACTAAATATTTTCATAAGATGGCTTCGGCAAGAAAGAGACGGAATCTACTCACTCGGATCAAAAACCCAAAGGGAGTATGGCTGGAGAACACTGAAATGCACGCGGAGGTCTTGAGATACTTTAATGTTATTTTCCAGTCGGAGGGTACTGCCACAGATTTATTCAACCGGGTTGACAGGAAGATATCAGAAGATATGAATGCCGCTCTCTTACGCCCTTTCACGGTTAACGACGTGAAAGCTGCTATATTTTCCATGGTCTCGGTTATGTTCTCCGAAGGAACAAGGCGGGATAGGATTCAAAAAATTACATGAGTTCAACTTGGCTCTACTCGCTAAACAGGGCTGGAGATTAATGATACATCCAAATTCACTTGTTAGCAGACTTGATGCTACGATAGGGGCAAATCCGAGTTTCATATGGAGGAGCATTTTGGCAGGCCAAAGTCTGCTCCGTTTGCAGTCTGCGCGGCGAATTGGCAATGGGCTAGACACCAAATTTGGGGTTGGCCATGGTTGGCTAACAATGACAATCTGAAGCTCATTACTACCTGTGTTGAAGGACTACGTGAAGCTACCGTTAGCGGACTCCTCACAGAGCAAGGTGAATAGGGGGGGACATGGAAATTCTACAGGACATCTTCGAAGGGGAGGATGTGGCTAAGATTTTAGCAACACCCGTGTCGCTAGAATACACGGATACGTGGCGTTGGCTTGGGGACATGCGAGGCTCATATACGGTAAAAGAGGATACAAACTTCTTCGGAATTCAACCACTGCTTCGAACACGGAATCAGATTTCACAGCTTGGCAAAGCCTTTGGAAGCTGCCGATACCGCCAAAAGTTAAAAATCTCCTGTGGAGGTGTGCACGTGGTATTCTCCCAGTCCGCGAGAGGTTGAAGACTAAGCATGTATGGATCGGAGGGGGTTGTACATTTTGTGAGCACCAAAATGAATCAGATGCCCACCTGTTTGGTGAGTGTCGACTGGCTCGCTTCCTTTGGGGTCAAACGATATCATGCATGGGTATTCTCTGCAAGGTTTTATGAATTCTGTTATTGGATCTCCTGATTTGAATGAGGCAGTCCGTATGGCGGCTGTGATGTGGGTCATCTGGTCTGAGCGCAATGACCGCATCTGGTGTGACTTGTCGAAGGGAGGCGACCAGCTGAAGTATCAGATTGCAAACCTGCAAATTAAATGGCATAGGGCCTTCAAGTCAGAAGCTCTAAGTGGGCAAGTGAGGGTGAATCCAGAGATTTGGGAGCCACCAAGGATAAATTGGTTGAAATGTAACGTAAACGCAACAGTGATGGCTTCGGGAGTAGCCTTTGGAGCGGTCGTGAGGGATCATAACGGCAGTTTCGTGGCAGCCAAGAGTGGTCGCCTTAATTGTGATCGCGACCCTTTCACGGCGGAGGCAATGGCAGTCAAAGAAGCACTTGAATGGCTATGACAGTCTAGTCCGGAATGATTTAATAATTGAAACTGATTGTTTAAATTTCTGTAAGGCTTTTCATTCCAGTTCTTTTCTTTATTCGTAGGTTGATTTGGTTATTAAACAATGCAATTCGATTGCTAATGACATAGGGAACATGTCCGTTCGTCATATCAAGAGATCAACTAATCAAGCGGCTCATGTGTTAGCACGGGCAATTAATTTTACGTCTGGTTCTAGTTCGTGGACTGAAGTCCCACCTCTGTGTATCTCTGCTATGTTGAATCATTTATGAAGTTTTTACGTTTTGTTCAAAAAAAAAAAAAAAAAAACAAAGTAGCAGGTTGATAAAAGTAATAGAGGATGAATGAGATTCATGGGATTCAAGTATTTAATCACCTAATGTCAATCTAAAGAACAATATTAAATCTGGGTTTAAACAAGTGTGAGAATGCAAACAACAGAAGGAATTACTCCCATAATTCCAACCTAAAATAACGCTAGTGAATCATCATTCTCATGATATAAACACTCAAACAATTTAATAACAAACATTCATATAACAAATTCCCAACTAATAGCCATCTCCCAATGTGCAATAGTCAAGAGAGCCAACTCCTTAACAAATATGTCATCTCCCAATGTACAATAGTTAAGTGCAAAGTCGGTGCTCTTAATTATACCTAACTCTCGTTAAGACATAAAGATAGATATGAAACAAGTAATTTGAATCCTTAATTACTAGCATCAACCATATAAATCACAATTTGCAACACAAGTTTATAAACCAAATATAAATATATTTAAGAATTTGAGAACTAGGCACATAGGTTCATAAACACTTTTACCCAAGAATCTCTAAGATAACTTAGCCACTCATGCCTAGATAACATTCATTACAATATCAAGGGAGTTCACAAGCAAAAGAAAGTAAACGAAAAAGTGAAGAAATTATCCCCTATCTCTCTAGCTTTTCCGTCTTCTCCAAGGTGACTTGTAGCTCTTGATGTGTTATCTTATCTTCTCTTGCTCCAAAAACGCAACTTCTGGGTCCTTAGGGTTGAGGGAAGATGATTTTTTTTTTTATAGTTGATGCTCAATCGGAATAAATTAAGAAATTCCACACAACTTTCCAAAATCTCGCCCAGGATTTTCGACGTGTCGAGTTTTGTTTCCTATCTTCACGCAACTTTCTAGACATTTTCGACGTGTCGAGTTTGGGATTCCGCTTCGAATTTTCTGCTGCATCAAATGTTGTAGCCCTTCGAGTCTTATTTCCAATGACGCAAGAATTCAAGAGATATGATCAAAATACTAAGGTGTCACGAAATTACAACTCATTGGTCTTTTGCTCCACTTTTCCCTTATTTTGTTCTTATGATCAAATGCATTGAAAGTACCACTCTTTGGCTCTCTTTTCCCTTATTTTTTCTTATGATCAAATGCATTGAAAGATACCACTCTTTGGCTCTCTTTGAAACATTTTAGCCACCTCCTTAGCTTCCCTTATTTTGTTCTTATGATCAAATGCATTGAAAGTACCACTCTGGCCTCTTTGAAACATTTTAGCCACCTCCTTAGCTTCCCTTATTTTGTTCTTATGATCAAATGCATTGAAAGTACCACTCTTTGGCTCTCTTTGAAACATTTTAGCCACCTCCTTAGCTTCACATTGACTTGAGATTCCACTTTTCCCTTATTTTGATCCTTTTCCCTTATTTTGTTCTTATGATCAAATGCATTGAAAGTACCCCTCTTGGCTCTCTTTGAAACATTTTACATTTTAGCCACCTCCTTAGCCCAAAACTCTCTTTGGCTCTCTTTGAAACATTTTACATTTTAGCCACCAAACTCTCTTTGGCTCTCTTTGAAACATTTTACATTTTAGCCACCAAACTAGCTCTCTATTAGAATGTAGTATCTGTTCATATACTTTCTCAACCTACTGAAACACAGAGAGCCAATAACGCCTCCACTGAGGCTCGAACTCACAATCTTCCAAATGGAAGTCCAACCCGGGTACCATTAGACCACATAGTCCTGGTCCCGAAAGGCATACAATTTCTTTCAATTCCACAATTTATGCACCTAAGGATATAAACAAATGAATTAAGACACATTTTACATAAAACTAAAGTATCTTTCCCTCAAAATATGTCTATATATGGGGTAAATATATATGGACATAAACACAGTTATTATGCACCCATTAGGAATGTAGAGTTATATGATGTATTTTTTTTATTTTTTTTTTTGTGTGTTGTGTATTTTTTTGGTATATTTTACATTTCATTGTTGTGATATTCTAAATTATTGGTGCCTTTTATTAACACTATTGGTGTATTCTTCAATGACCGCACGGAAGCGGCGGCGACGCATTTGCTAAGCAAATTTTATATATATATATTATATACATAATATATATATAGTATACTATATATATAATATATCCCACCTTGTCCTTTTAAAAAGAAAAAGAAAAAATTGATTTTTTTCTACCTCACCCTAAAAGACTTGAAGACTTTCAAAGTTGAGGACAATTTGAACTCATTCTACTAGATTTGTTATTTATATGCAAATTATGCTATGGACCTGTGTCCATCATGTGCTGAACACGCTGGACATTCATAATTTCTATGTTATACATTTATAATTTCTGTATTGTAAATTCATAATTTCTGTACTGTAAATTCATAATTTCTAAACTATAGATTCATAAGATTTATAATGTGGATTCATAATTTCTAAACTGCACATTCATGATAAATTTTATGAATCTACAGTACAAAAATTATGAATCTACAGTATATAAATTATGAATTTACAGTATAAAAATTATGAATGTGCAGTATAGAGATTATGAATCTACAGTATAGAAATTACGAATGTGCAGTATAGAAATTATTAATCTACATTATAAATTTTTTGAATCTACATTACAAAAATTATGAATCTACAGTATAGAAATTATGAATTTATAGTACAAAAATTATGAATGTGCAGTATAGAGATTATGAATCTACAGTACAAAAATTATGAATGTGCAATATAGAAAGTATAAATCTACACTATAAATTTTATGAATCTACAATATAAAAATTATGAATGTACAGCATATCTATCATACACATGGTGGACACGGATCCATGGCATAACGCTCCGTATAATACTAAGCCAATTGAATTATCATATAATTCCAACAATTATTTATTTAAATTACTGGCCCAATTATTGCTCATTTAGTTTATTTTTATTTAAGGTTCAAATTGGCCACTGAACGTAACACGAAAATGCAACTAGGTCACTGAACGGAAAAAAAGTGTAATTAGACCACTGAACACACAAAAAATGTGCAATTTCACCTGGTAGCAGGTTATCTTCAATTTTAGCAGGTTACCTGCTTACGTGGCAGCTGAGTTTGCATTTTTAATAAATTTTAATAATAATTTTTTATATAAAAAAAAAATAAAAACGACTATATTTTGTTTTTTATTTAATATTTTTTTCATTTTTTAAAAATTTATTATTAAAATTTATTAAAAATTCTTTAAAAATTATTAAAAATGTCAACTCAACTGCCACAATAAGCAGGTAACCTGCTAAAATTAATGGTAACCTGCTATCCGGTGAAATTGCATACGTTTGGAGAGTTCAGTGGCCTAATTGCACGTTTTTGCAGTGTTTAGTGGCCTAATTACACTTTTTTTCATTAAGTGACCTAATTACATTTTCAGGTTACGTTCAGTGGCCAATTTGAACCTTATTCCTTTAATTTTTAACACCAATTTTTTCTTAAATGTAATAGTACGTTTAATAATATTCTTAAATAGATAAAATAAGGGAAATTGCATGTGGAAGGTTGTGAGTTCGAGCCTCAGTGGAGACGTTATTGGTTCTTTGTGTTTCAGTAGGTTGAGAAAGTATATGAACAGATACTACAATGTAATAGAGCCAGTAACATTCAAAAAAAAAAAGGGAAATTGCATTTATTTTGGGTCCTCCAAACTCCAGTTATATCTGTGGTACAGATTAAATTTAGTCTCAGAATTATTATATGTTTGACCATTGTTACCCCTTAGTTATGCATAGAAATGGACAATTTTAGTTCTTGAAGGACCAAATTAGTTACTTTATTAAAGTGACAAATTGTGGTAGAAATAATCATCGAGGGACTAAAATCGCTTGGAGGACAAAAATGTAATTTTCCAAATTATATATATTTTTTTGGTAATAATGATACTAAATTAAATAGTACAACAGTTTGAATAGAAATAACTTTGAGTTCAAACTAAATTTTATAATAACCAGTTCTACCGCATAAAATAAATTATTAAAATAGGATAAATAATAGGAATAAGGGTCAAATAAGTCATCGAACTGCACCTAATAATGCAATTAGGCAACCAAACTTTAAAAAGTTACAATTGACTCCCTAAACTAACAAATTCTGTTCAATTAGTCTAATTTGTATATTTTTTAAGTTGTTAGCAATCACCCCTTTTCAATTTTTTTAATTATTATTTAAAATAATTATTTAATATTAATAATTTAAAAAAAAAAAAAAAAAAAAAAAAAAAAAAAAAAAAAAAAAAACCAGATCGACTCCGCTGGAGATGAAGAATATCTTCGTCTCCATGGCCGGAGACGAAGAGACTCTTTGTCTCCGGCATGGAGACGAAGAGTTTCGATCTTCGTCTCCAAGCCATAGAGACTCTGGCCGGAGACGAAGGAACCTCTTCGTCTCCGGCGAAGAAGTTAACTCCGTCTCCATGGCGGAGACAAAGGAACCTTCTTCGTCTCCGGTGGAGGCGATATCTTTTTTTTTTTTTTTTTAAATTTTAAAAAATGTTTTAAATAATAATTTTTTAAAATATTTTAAATTAGGGTGACCTGCTACACTCCCAAATCTACAAATTGGACTAATTGAATAGAATTGGATAGTTCGGGAATCCAATTGTGGCTTTTTAAAGTTCGATGGCATAATTACATTATTGGGTACAGTTCGATGACCTATTTAACCCTTATTCCTAAAATATACCATAAATTTACAACAAACATTTTATAGAAACTTGCACTTCATCTGTCTCTCAAATTAAATTTACCATTTCAGTGTAATTCATCATTTTCTAGAGTTGCAAGGAATAAGAAGCAGCATGCTGCCTAGGCTTGCATTCCATCGTCTAAACTTGTATCCGAACAAAACCTCCAACGTAAGACGTACAACTTTTTGAATACTATTGATTTTATTACAATGTAATATCGGTTCATAACTACTTTCTCAACCTACTGAAGTACAATCTCTTATTTAAGAATTATTTTATACACTAGATTACAAAGTCATTGGAGAAGCTTCTACAATCTTTGTAAAGTTAGGTGTGGGATCAAGGATAAGAGAATTTTGCCTTTTTCTTTTTTTCATATAATTGATTGATTATTTAATGAAAGCTTTTTTTAAAAAAAAATTATCAATAAATAAATCATGATAAAAATTTATACTGTAACATTTTAATCTATTTGTTCAAAAAGATATTAACAAAATCATTCTTATAAATTTCAAATAAAAGAATTATGTTTCTCCTATTCAACCACTTCTTTTGGAGTTACATTTGATCATTCATGAATCCTAACATCAAAAGTTTAAAGACGTGTTGCCGACAATGCAATACTATTATTGTACATATACTGTGGGAATCGCCGAATCTATATCTAATTCTCTAAAAAGAAGAAACCATATATGCGTATTAGGCAATGACGACCACATGTGAACATGGTCCCCCCCCTTTTTTCTTTTTTCTTTTAGGAAGAGGTGGGTTAGGGTTAGCACCCAAACAAAATTAAAGACCAAAATGAACCTGGTCCCTTTAATAATTGTTATTGTTAGTACAACGTCGACATGTCGACTTGGTAAGTATAAAAATACAAATAGTTAATTTAATCAAATTGACGTGAAGTTATTGATTTGGTAATCATAAATTTATAAATTGACTTTTAGTGAAAGTGGCCTATTGAACTTTTTTATTTGAGTTGATTAGCTATGGGCAACCTAGGTTGATTTTTTTTTTTTTTTTTTTTGATCCTTTACTAGTTTGGATCACAAAGTGAAATTTATATTTGTGTATACCCTTGAATAGTGAATCAGTGCACACTATGAAAATAATGCTTGGAGCTTTTTTCGAATCAAGTAGAATTGATATCTGAGATATTAAATCTAAAATTGTCACCCTATGACCCTATGTCCCTATTGAGGCTATGATATGAAAAGTGTAAAAAAAAAAAAATCAAACTCTAAAAGGTGTACCACACAAAATTACAAAATTAAAACATGGTTTGAATTGTACAACTTTTACATATCATAAAGTATACGTGTTCTTGAGTGCACTTTTATATATCATAGAGTGTACTTTGTAGTTGCCGCGTTGTATGCCCACATGTTTTTACTCGACCACATTTTCTCATTCTTATATAATTAATTAATAAATAAAACACGCATTCAAAAACAATTAATAAATAAACGCACGGCCCCCACACGCGCAACACCACATAAATATAAAAATATATAAAAAAATATAATTAAATATAATATAATATAATATAATATAATATATATATATATATATATATAATATATATATATATATATAATATATATATATTATATATTGGCGTGAGCAAAAATGAAAATAATCATGCCCTATAAAAGGTGAGACGGATTACAATCATTCATTAGGGTTCACCAATTGTTGATGGTTTTTAGTAAAAAAAATATATATATATATATACGTTGTCAATTTTATAATTATTGTAAACTTTGATATTTATAATATTTATAAAACCGACCTGCCTAATTTCTCTTTATTTTTTAACAACCCTCAACTGTTGATTTATCAAAGCTGATGGATTAGATTAATCATCACTTTTTATCTAGGAATCAATTCTTACTTCATCCTTCAATGCAACCATTGATGAATATTGATAGACGACTAAGATAAGTACTAACTTTTACATGAGGAGTCTGAAATCAATCAATCATATTTTCTATATGTATTATTATTATTATTATTATTATTATTATTATTATTATATTTTATATTATTATTATTATTATTATTATTATTATTATTATTTATTATTATTATAATTATTATATATTATTATTATTATAATAATAATAATTATAATTTATAATTATTATTATTATTATTATATTATTGTTATTATTTATTATTATATTATTATATTATTATATTATTATTATTATTATTATTATAATTGTTACTTCTTTGGGAAAAGAAGTATGTGATGGCATATCATTACTCGACAAAATGAGTTGGAATGGAAAGTGAATTCAGATAAGGCGTCGTGGAGTTTTGACGATAATAATCATGTTACTAAAAACATTGTTACGTGTACTAAAGTTTAATTTATCAAAACTTGTCGTATGCTAGTTAGTGATGTGTTATGTTAATTAACTTTCGGAAAGTTTATAACACTTGCCGGTTTTGCAATATCAAACAGAGTGTGAACCTAATCTGATTCATGTTATTTGCTTTTCCATTTTGCTGTATTAATCTATATATCTGGCACATATATAGTAACACCTTTAATTTACTCCCTAATGATATGATTTTTAGTCATTATTCTACATTATATTCTTCTTCTATGTGGTCCAATGGTATCCGGGTTGGACTTTCATTTGGAAGATTGTGAGTTCGAGCCTTAGTGGAGCAGTAGATACTACAATGTAATAGAGCAGTGGCATTCAAAAAAAAAATATTCTTCTTCTATTTTTTTTTTTTTTTTTTATCATCATATGGCCCTGTTTGGTAAATGGATGTTAGCTGTTAGCTAATTGTGTTAATTGGAGGTATAACTAGTTGGTAACATTAGTTGTTGTAGAAAAGTGTTTGGAAAATTAGTTGTTAGCTGATAGCTATTTGGTATAATTTCTTTTCTAAAAAGCTAACTGAAAATGTTGCTTGGAGTAACTTTTTGAATTTTAGCATTTTGGAGTTGCAAAAAGCTAATTAACCAAACACCTACATTGATATTTAACTAAATCAAACAATTAATAATATTAAAAAAAATCAAAATTACCTATAGGCCAATTTTTACCAAACAGGTCAATATGTACTTTGTTAGTGTTGCATTATATTACTAAATTGACTTTTTATTCTTATAAAAAATTCATTTATTTTATATAAAGATTTTCGACGAAGAAGGTAAATCACGAATCACTTGAGTAGTTGTTCCTAATTAATCTTGTACACTTCTATGTTCCTACCGTCCCATGATTGGGCATATCCGATACACTTTTGCGTTCTTGTCATCCCTGATTGGTTAGTGACCCCAGGCCACTACACCTCTAGTTTCCAATGAGGTTCAAATTCCTACTAGGTCAATAGAAGCAAAATTGATTGATTTGATTATTTAAGCTAGCCAAATAGCCTAGGGGCTACATGAATTATTTTTTAGAATTTTTATTCAATCAACTAATTTATATATACCAATGAATTTATTGTCACATTAATATTATGAGATAATTTTTAGAGGTCAGAGAATTTTTTTTAATTTAATTTTTGAGTTATTTTTGGAAGGTAATTTATAAGCACCCAAACTTGAGGATCTCATGTGTCTTTACATTAAAATTCTAGTGAATAGTAAATCATGAATGTGTCTTAATAATCTTACATTATCTAAAGTGTGTAACGTCTATAATCATAACGAGTTAAATTTAGGTGTATTTCGTTCAAACATTTAAATTGAAATGGTAATGAGATCACTTGGTATAATTTAGTAGTAAATACGAATTCAAATCCTGAACTCAACAGGTAGCTTAAGTGACAGATGAGCTCTCTTTGTGGGGGAGAATTTCCTGATAATCCAGTTCAATTCCACAAATGACGAATCCAAAAAAAAAGAATATATATATATATATATATATTATATATATGTATATTAATATATATATATATATAAATTATATATATATTAATATAATAAGCACAAGTTTACACTATAACTCAATTCACACCTGAAATAAATTCCATATATAATATAATGCATTGACCAATGGCTTTTTTTTTTTTCTTAAAAAAAAAATTCTTCGTTAGTTTTGATTTAATTGTCAAAAGTAGAGGATCGGAGTAAACGAGTAATACATTTGTAATTGTTAAAAAATTGATTCTAAGAGTATAATAACAAAACATATACAAACAAACTAATAAGGTGTAAAAGTCTCGAACAAACACCATCTTTATATTATTATCTTTGGTAAAATTTCAATCTGCACCACTGTAATTGACATACAGGCTTTACTAGCAGGGAGAAAACGATAAATTATTGTGTGGACCACAGTCTAAAATATCGTTGTGAATATTATGAGTAAAAATAATGTATATTATGTTGTTAGAATAATGCTTATTATATTTAGAATATATGCTCATTATATTTTAGAATAATGTACATTATGTGTTAAAATAATAATACACTATTGTTAGAATAATGAAACATCTGAGATAATATAATGTACATTATGTTTTAATAATGTATATTATGTTTTAGAATAATATATATTATGAGTTATAAAAATATATATTATAGTTGGCGCGAAAAAATAAAATTAAGCAAAAAAGGTTTATGAATCGTGGTCACACACGCAATAACTATTGAGAAAATATGTTAGAAGTTAGGCGGAGCGTAAAGCTTTCCACTTATATAAAACCACCAATACCAAATCCTCAAGAATTCGATCACTCACCAGTCACCACCACACAGTTAAAATACTTAAAGCTTCCCAAAAAACACCCATCGTCTTCATCCTCAGCAGAAGATGGCTTCATCTCTTCGTTCATTTGCAGCTGCCCTTCTCTTTGTGATGCTGTTCATGGCCACTGGTATGATATGCCTCCTCCTTCTTCTTCTCCTTCCTCATCTCCTTTCTTCTTAACTGAACTGACCCAAAATTAAAACACCCATTTTTGTTCTTTATTCATTTTTGGATAACGAGGTAAACTTGTAGTCACTATCCAAGATTGTGCACAAGTAAATCCTGTCTCGTGACCTAATTAGCATAAAACAACAAAGAATTTAGAACTGTCTTAATTAGTTATTATAACTGGACCAACTCAAACAAAGAATTTAATAAAGTTGTCCTTGTAGTTATCAAGTCAAATAGCATCACTAATTTGACTGATTACCCATTTTTGTTCTTTCATGAATATGCATATATGAATGAATGTCTATGCTACTTCCGGTGCATAGTTTAGTACGTGTTGAGAGGTTAAGTGTGGATGTAGTGATCCAACAAATTAAATAAAGTGGGTTCAAATCCATAATGCGAAAGGATCTCAACTTTAGGACAAAAAACAATTATTCAGACCCGGTCTCTGAGGCACATCCTGATTATGAGGGGTCTCAAACTATCAGGTTTAGGGTCGTCTTCTAAACCTATGAATGCGTGTGGTAATTGTGTGCAGAGCTGGGAACAACACATAATGGTGGCGGAGGCCGAGGACGTGCGAGTCACCGAGCACGAAGTTCAAGGGCCATGTGCTCGGGACAGCAACTGCGCATCGGTTTGCCAGACGGAGGGTTCCCCGGCGGCGACTGCAAAGGGCTCCGCCGCCGCTGCTTCTGCACTAAGCCTTGCTAATTCATCATCTATCTATATAGGCAGCTGCGGCAGTACTGTGTGTATGTGTGTGTGTATTGCTAAATAAATGTTACAAATCCAACCATGAGGATCAGTCTTAGCTTCTCTCTGCTTCCTAATAAACCTTAGAAAACCCAAACATGGAGTCTGCTGCCTTTGCAGCTCTTATGTGTTTTGGTCTCTTGGCTTGCTAGCTGACATATTACATGTATTCCAGTTTATATGTTCGTACGATTTCGGTTTCTTGTCTGAAGTTATCAACTAAGTTCTCTGTTTTGTTCTGTTCACACACAAATTTTACGGCGCGGTCACATTATTATTGACAAACTAGTATTTGCCCCGATGCACGGAATAATTGTTGATAATATATTAAGAATATTTGGATCGATATATAATTATTTAAATTAGAACATCAAATATTATATAGTTCAATTGAAAATACGGGTTGAATCATTTATGTGTTTTTATGTTATCATATCATTGT
>VALG01009867.1:0-45509 GCA_009835305.1 Ipomoea purpurea
TAAGAAACTATTTGTTAACACCACTCGGAATTTCTCCTAATTATTTCTTATATAAATATGGTACTTAAAATATAATCAGTCGTTAGGATGAAAATCTGGTAAGATAATAATACATGTGGATCAAAATCAATTCCAATTTATTGCCTAATACTCCGTGGGACCGAAAGATTGGATATTTACTGCTCTTTAGTTTATATAAAGGGTAGTAAAACTGCCTACATATTTTATAATTATTTTTAGGGGAAAACACGGACTACCCTTTATTGTAATAAATAATTGAAGAGGCCTAAGTGAGCTTACCTGATTTACTATTTATAGCATTTAACTTAAAATATAATCAACAATTAAAGTAAATATATAATGATTTTAATTATAATAATGATAATAATAATAATAGTGATGATGATAATGTAAACATTTTTATACATTTGATATTTTTATATTGTATACTATATAGTTATCAAATTATTAACATATATTTTTGTTATATAGAGTTCAACAATTGAGAATATGAATTTTCCACTAGAGATATATATATAGAGAATATAGAGTTCAATAATTAAAAATCTCATTAACAATAAACAAATATAATAATATGGTTCTATAAGTAATACATAAAATTGATATTGTATTTCCAATATTCTTTGTTTGATGGACACAATTAATTCATATCTATATACCACACTATATATTGCTAATAAGCATTAATATTGTCGAGAGGAAATTCATATAATTATGCAACCATCCAATCTGCGCGTCTTTTTTTTTTGTTCTATTATTGAAGGAGAGACAGAGTATCCTTACCAGTGGTTTTATGGGAGTTGTTCGTTCACGTGTTTCGCACCAACCCTTTTGGCCTTCCAAAAGGAATCTCCTCCGTTATTCTCCAGCATACGTCACTTCTATTGTATACACTGCATGTTTCAAGTTGAACAACCACTATACAGTTTCATTATACAGTATTATATAACTATAAGGGGTTTCATATCGACTTCTCTGAGAGTATCCCGTGTTTTTACTCAACCATGATTCTATTCGCTCAAATAAAACAGCTGGGAGAAATTCGTTGGATTTAAGTTCTCTATAGTATTCCGAATATATCATTATCAGACTATATATAAATTTTTATTAAAAACACAACTACTTTATATAACGAAATTCGATTTAATCGAATATAATTACTTATTATATGACTTTACACACTATTCATTTGATAAATCATTATATATAACAAGCAATACAAATATGTTTGTAAAAATGTTTTACTTTCATGTATTTTCAGTATTATGAGGAAAAATATGTAATATCACTGCAGTTTTCATTTCACTATATACTACAGTAACTTTTAAATATGTTTTGATATTAAGACAGCAGAGTTAAGTCAGGATTCTGTTAGACTTATAGTGTAGTGTCAATTGGTGTTGTATTATACCTAAGACAACACGGACCCTCCCGTTAGATCTCTAACAATAAGACGTATTCCGTTTATATTCTTATGCTACATTTATAAAAACGTTGAGCTTGCTTGTAAATAAATTATGTAATTAAGGATGCATTAATCTGTTTCTATATGCTACAACCGCGGTGTTAAAGGAATTTATACATTTTCCAATAATACAAACATGTAAATGATGTTGTGCTAAGCGAATTCCATACATCCTCCAAATTATCACACCTCCCACAGAAGAAGTGAAGTGGAGAGTATCAATATATTATCAATATTATAAAAAGTCTACCCCATCAAGAGATCTACCTGTTCAGAACATATTTTTGATATCTCTCTCTTTCCCGCACTCAAATGTTTTTGCCTAACAAACATATCTCCTTAATATATAACTGTATACGGAGTATACTTATGCATATTTAATTGAAATTTTTAGAAGAATTTTGGAGTGCAACTTTTGCTTACTTTTGGAGCATAAATAGCAATCGTCGTATTATATCTTCATTGATTTATTTATATCTGGGTAATTTAAAGTTTTTGCTGTTTTTTCTCTAAAATAAAGTTAAATTACATCTAATTTTATTAATATCATTAATAATAAATATATTTAAAATAAATGATGTGAATTACAGGTCCTACTTTTGGCTCATATCACCTCTCAAAAAATTATTGACCTTATCACACTATATTTATTGGTATATGCAAACCAAACAGACACAATAACTAAACCAACTCAAGAATATACATTCAAGTTACAAATATCTCTTAATAATATTTCGAACAATGATATTAGAGTTTTTTATTAAATCTCGCGCCCGCACGCACACAGATAGATTCATGTAAATACATAGCAAACTAACCAAACCGTATACCACATTTTCTTGTTCGAATTTATACTATTTTCTTTAATATATAAATACAATTAAAATTTTAAATAAACGATTCAAAAAAAATGCGAACCGGATTCCAAAACCGCGTTTTCACGTTCAGGATCCAGTTTTTTTGATTTATAATTTTAATAAACTGAAATCCAAATATAATGGTCTGGAAAGTCGATGACATGTAGAGACTGTAAAACAGTTTTAAAACGATTGTTATAGTATTCGATTCAGTTCGAACCAAACGATTTCTTCCCTACGTATACGCAATAATTTGTGGAGAAAAAAAAAACTAAATAAAATATTTACTTTAAGAGCAAATATCACTTTTGGTCCCACATGTATTAGCAAAATGACAGTTTTAGTCCATATGTTTCATTCCTACCAATTTTCATCCACGACTATTGTTTTAGTACCAATTTCATCCAGAACTATTGTTTTAGTGCCAAAATTCATCAGCCGGTCACTTCCGTTTAAGACATGCCAAAATATGAAATTATTAAGAGGTAGTTTCGTGCTTTTCAAATTAGGATCCCTATTTGAGCATGAATAAATGAATTTAAGCCTTAAGATTTATCCAATTTCGCAGTTTTCCTCCTCAAATTAAGGTATGATAAGGATGAGAACTGCAAATTGAGATCGATCTTAGTTATAAATTCTTTTTTTTTTTTTTTATGTTCAAATTGAAATATTAAGTTGAAAGGACTAAAATGCCCTTAAAATTTTAGATTTTGGGATGTCTTAAATAGTGGGTTACCGACGTGAATGAATTTTGGTACTAAAATAAATAGTCGGATTAAAATTGGTATAAAATAATAGTCGTGGATGAAAATTGGTAGAAATTAAACATGTGGATCAAAATCATCATTTTGCTAATACTCGTGGGACCAAAATTGGTATTTGCTCTTTAGTTTAAGGGTAGAAATGCCAATTTAATTTATTAGGGGAAAACCGCCACTTTTAGAATAATTGAAGAGGCTAATTGCTTACCTGAATAATTTTTGAGGAAAAGTGCTATATGAATATAACTCCAGGGGTAAAAGGTGCAATTTTTTCAAATGTTTATGATTTTTATTTTGAGAAAATAATTATCTATGATTTTGAAAATCATAACCATAAACTGTCAAGGCGGATCTACGGTGGGTAGCTGCCCCTCCTCCACCCCATCCTTTATATATATGGGTCACACTTCTGTGAGATCGTCTCACAGATTCTTATTCGTAAAACAGGTCGGGTCAGATCGAATCATTATGCAAATACCATACTTATATAATCAAATGTAATACTTATATGCTCAAATGAAATATTATAAAGAATAAAAATTGTATTACTTATAAGGAAAATGTAATACTTTAGAGTTTAGAGGAAAAAATTACTCCGTAATATTTTTACATTTTGATTTAAAAAATATTATATTTTCTATCAAAAGGATTACATTTTCCCTAATAAGTAATGTTGGCAAGTGCCACTTAATCTATACTATATTATAAAAACAAAATCCTGAAATTTTAACTTCCCGCCCAATTCCTAAAAAATCTCTTTTCCCAATAAAATATATGATTTCTACTTTTCCCATTCGTTACAATAGTTGCTGGGTAAAAATTCTATTCAACAATTTTGAAAAATAGTGTAATACAATTCCCTTGTGTCACTCGTATCGTATCCACTACTATTTTACGCACATTCGCGATTGGGATAAGCCCAATGTTTTTTAATAAGTACTTTAAAGTATATCAAGGACATGATATATTAGAATTGTTCATGCATAAAATAATTGAATGTTGAATTTGCGTATTTAAATAGGTAATTCTAAGTTTACAAATGCAAGATAATTAGTCAAGATTGATATAATTGTCAATAAAATAATTGTATAGGTATGGTTGAAACCAAATACGGACATAAGGAGAGCAATAAAAATTAGGGCATAAAATTTAAATTATATATCTAATATTGAAAGCTAATTGTTGATTGTCAACAAGGAAAATTACAAGGTAGTTTTCCACCTTCATTGTTGTTTTTGGAGTATTTTTTTTTAAATACAATTACCCAATGTGTTAATATGATTGGCTTATTATATTTTTTTATTTTATTATTTTGTAAAAACAGTTATTATTTTCATCTATTATTACTTTTAATTTTATTATTATTATTATTATTATGATTATATTATTATTATATTATTATTTATGTATACCCTAGGTATTTTACTGTTAGAATAATGTCTACAATTATTTGACATTGTATTGATCTAACTCGTAGCGGGACAACATAGGAATCAAGGCAAAACTGCCAGCCAAGCTTGATACCGTTCATGTATTTCTTTGTAATAGGCGATGATATTCTTTGCTAACCTAGTATTCTTGTGGTTGATGTCCAAAGTGTAAGTGCCAAACTTCTATAGGAGTAACAATGTGACAATTTCCCAACTTGATCTCCGGAACGAATATAGATGTGTATCTCAAGTCACAGAACAGTGGAGACCAAAACATAGTATATAGACCTAGCTGCCAGCGTATAGAGTGTGTAACGGAACGTTACTGCCGTTTCTAAGAAAAGCCGACAGAGAGCGATGAGAGTGGTCAGTAAAGTGCTGAGTTAACTTGCAGCCGCAGCGTGAAGTGGTACAGTAATGGAAAAGTGAAG
This sequence comes from Ipomoea purpurea, assembly GCA_009835305.1. Taxonomy (NCBI): domain Eukaryota; kingdom Viridiplantae; phylum Streptophyta; class Magnoliopsida; order Solanales; family Convolvulaceae; genus Ipomoea; species Ipomoea purpurea. The sequence continues at coordinate 4,966 of VALG01009867.1, forward strand.
CACTCCCACGTTGTGCAGGTAGAAGCAGGAAAGGCAGAAGCGAGAGACCTAGAGATATGTGCTGCGTTAATCAGGTAGTACTGCCACTGGTAGATTACAATGGTAACTTCTTTCTCTAGACGTACCGAGTATGGTATAAAATTGATGAATAAACCTTATGTCGATTCTTGATGGTAGTAACTTAGTTATCAAAAGACGTAATTATTGCCGCAATGGCAGTGAAAAATCTGCCCTAATAAACTTGCACAACTTCCATTCTGTACAATATTGAATGGAAAATTACAATATTCCACTTGATGCAATATTGGCACAACCTTTGTTGAATCTAAAGCATGAACATAGTGTGGTATGTCCTCTAAGATTGAAAGTGTGAGTAATACGCATCGTATGCATCACGAGGCGTGTGGGTGATTCTGAACCAGGTGTCTTGTATGAATAAACTATTTATTCTTGTGCCAACGCTGAAGGGTGAAGGGAGAATATGTGCATAACCGAGAGAGAAGAGAACCGACGCGAGGGATGGTACATAGTGAGGTTGGACCGAACGAAACGACTGTACGGACGCAATATATCCATCATATACAGTCTTCCTGTCCCGCTGTCTGTCCTTCATCCGGCTTCTTGCCTCAGCCTGCCTTCCGTGCGGCTCTGGCCTGTTGCCCCCCAGCGCTTCTCGCGCGCTCCGCTCTGTCTCTCTTCTCCCTGCCGCTCGTTTCGCGTGCCCGTCCCCAAATCAGACGCGCGGTCTTCCTGCGGCGGGCCCAGCAGTACGAAAACACGAAAACAAGAACAACACAGAACGAACGAAAAAAGAATGCACGTATGTTAGTCATTAAATTTGGAATGTTTATGGATATGGGTTCAGTGAATGGATTAATATTTGGAAATAAGTAAGGGTTGGCAGCAACGCCATGTAGAGTGGGTTTACTTAATACAGATGGTGAGGATATGGCATGTGAGAGTAGGATGGTTTATAATTTTATTAGAGATAATAATTTCATGTTTAGATATGAAAGTGTGCAGAGTATTGAGATAAGTGGAATTGTAATTTTCTAATGATTAATGAGAGTTGTGAAGTCTTTGGTAAGGTTTTGATTGGGAATATTGTTTTTCGTGTTTCTCGAGGCTCGAACTCAGGTTCTTTAGTCGCTGGTACTGACGTTAGTATTTAGGGTCTTGTGGTCAGCTACTTGACTTTGATGGCGCTGACTGTCTCGGTATGTTATGGTTTTTTGTTCGCCGACTGTGGCTGTGCGACGCTCCGCGCCCGGGCGGGCGTGTGGGGGCAACGCAACAGGCTGTTGCTAAGTTATGTTAATCTGGAGAAGATCGCATAGTGGAAGAGCTCGGGATGTTTTCAATTTCTCTTGGGTTGGGGAAATGCCCGTTGAGAGGGAATTTATTTTTTTTTTTTTTTTTTTTTTTTTTTTGTTTTTTCGTTTTTTTTGGCTTGAAATAGTATCGGTTGAAATGGCGGTAAAGGGATGACAATGAAAGACCCTTAAGGAAGTGTTTTGGCGGTTGAGATGGGTTAAAAAATAACGCGTTGCTTTCTTGTGGACTCGAAGCTGCTCTTCCGTTGAGTGAAGCATAGCACGCAACTTCTTAACAAAAGCAGCACAATCATCTTGAAGATTTGTTTCCCTTTGTAACCAATGTTTGCTCCATCGCTTTCATCTTGTCATTTGCACTTGCAATAAACAAACACAAGTTCGAGTTGTGGATAAATATGATTGATGGTAATATAATCTAAAATACAAGAAAATGAGAAAACTTACGTTCTTGGTAGATCAGAATCCTTTGTAGCTTTCTCCGATGTGCTTTCTCAACTTCCTTATTCGAAGGCGGAGCTCTCTTATGAACTGAGGGTTTACTTCTTGTTGCGGGAGAGCGAAAGATAGACCCTTGCCCGGATGAGTTGATCCCTAAGCTGGCGGACACGAACATCTGTAAAAACACGCTCACCAGAATCATTGCCACCAAAGTTCTGTAGATTTTTCCGATCACGTATTCTTTCCTAGTAGCACACATAAAAAGAAACAAAATTCAAACTTTAGTACATCTGATCTAAGAATAGGAATAACAAGCACCAAATCTACATGCAATTCCCAGAATCCTACTATTATTGGACATGAAACTTCAAGGTGGACACTAAAAGGCTGCGAAGATAATTTATAGGCCATTGAAATTACAAAACACAACAGAATAAATCCCAAGGTCCCCATTTCAATACATTTAAAAAACCAAAAGGGTGAATGAAGAACAACATAAATTTACCACAGAATCATCAGAAATGTGGTCAGATTTCACGGAATTGTTCCCTTCTTCAGTCACCTGTCTTAAGGGATCATCAACAACAGCTCTCCCAGTGGATACATTGCCCGTTTCATTTTCTATTAATTATGGTAAATAAAGCCAAATAGTTAATATTCAATGCAAATAGTATACGGAAACAATAAATCTAAAAAGAACCTTATAAGCTCTAAATAAGGAAATCAAAACACAGAAACTCAGTAAACAAGAACCTTCTGCGAGTTGTCTGGTTTTTTCTGGCACTTTCATTCCTCTGACCATCCGAGGCTTTGGAATGGGATAATATTGAATTCTCAGAATACACTACGCCCAATGGTTCTTTCGTGATTGTATTTGGCTCCTGTTAGATTCACAAATCGAAAAAAAAGCTAGTAATCTTGAAATCCCCAAAGAAGCTACAGATCTTCCATTAATGAACAAAAAGATAAGAACTAAACCAACAAAACACCTGCGGTAGCACATTTAATGGCCGGATTTCGCCACCCAATGTCTGCAATCCAAGAAAAATCGGAATAAATCAGAATAAAAATCGAATCTTTGTAAATCAAGAAAGCCATAAAGTAAGCCAAGACTCACAAAAGCGGATACTTCTTCAATGAATTCGTATCTAGCTGCAAATGGAAACCACATTAAATCAAATACGAATCCCCAAAACAAAAAATGTAAAGAGGGGAGTAGGAATTACAAGGAGAGGAATTGAATCGAGTGTCAGTGTAGAGCACAATGGGGGCAAGAACCGTCACCAACAACAAGAACAACACCGACTTCCTTCTAAACCTCATCTCTCCCTGCTCTAAAACCTGAAAAAACTTTACCCTTTTCTTCACTTCTCAGAGCCAAAACCCAATCAAGATCATAGCCAATAGCAGAACCTGTCAAACCCAAACTGGAAAATGAGAAAATCTGTGTTTTGTTACCTCTCCCTTTGGGGGGAGTGACAGAGACAGAGAGTATGATGTCCGTGTCGGCAAACGGTAACAACTAATTGCGTGAAAAAGTGTGATATCAGAAGACAGTACAATAATGGAATGAGGAGTGAGTAAAAGAGATGACAGTACAAATCCGAATCCGGAAGGGCTATTAAACATCAATCAAAGGCGACAACGACGGGGAACTTGTGGAGATAGATTCAGATTTCAGATTGATTGCGGCAATAAATTATGGAGAAATTGAGTTGGCAACTCATTGCTTATTAATGAAGGAAATTTAGCAGATTTCACTATAAAAAAAAAAAAAATAAATTGAAGGTAATTTTATATAAGCTTATATATATAAATAATTACATATGTAATTTGATAAATTCTATAAATTCACTTGTTTATATAACCCTATTTTTTTTAATTACTTTAATTCATTAATGTTTAGGAAAATGTTAAATAGCCCCGAACTTTAGCTTAAAAGTCAATTAGACCTCGTAAAATTTTTTTAAGTGCAATACACCCCATCAAACAATTTATTTTAGGTGCAAGAAGCACAAAAAACAGTTAATGACCCTGCTATAACAGGTCATTAGGGTTCAGGCCCACCTCGACCAAAAAAAAAAAAAAAAAAAATGACCGGCCACCGACTCGGCGAAATTTTCAAGCAAAAAAAAAAAAAGTAACCGACAACCGAACGACAGAGATCCGCCGCTGAGTCACTTTTTTGCCGGAAATCATTCGCCGGTGCACTTTCTTATTATTTTTTGCCGGCAAATGTCCAAACTGATAGTTTAAGTTTGATGTGTTTTAAACCAATTTCAAAAAAAAAAAAAAAACTTGATATTGAGCAATAATGAGATATGTTTGGTTGGGAAATGATGAATGAATTATGTTGGTTTGTAGGAAGTAGATATTATGCATGAAAGAGCATTGGTAATGCTTAACCAACCCAAATTATTTAAGGGTAACATCAGAAACCAGAGAGCTATATGACCATTGTTTGTGCCTCTTATCTTATAGGTGAAGGACTGTTGCATAAACACGTAGTTAGGGAACAACGTGAAAAAACCAATCATTGTATCCAGCAACCTACAACAATTTTGGATACAACTAATCCTACTTGTAAATTGCATATATTCATATATTTAGTTTTTTTAAAGATATTCTGATACTAAAATCAATATTTACTGAATAGAGATAGATCTTAACTTGTGGTATAGGCAAGTTTTCAAAGTAATCAATAATAGATAATGTGAAAGAATTCATCATTTGATTTTAGATTTGGTAGTTGCAAAACATTGTGGAACTTTTTTTTTTAAGTATTAAATGCCACTAATAAATATTTTACTCCGTATCATTTAATTTTTAATTAATGATAGTTTTATTAATAATAAAAATATTATATTTGAATATATATCATGTGTTTGGGATTTGTGCAAAACATTCTTGGAACAAATAAATATATTATTATTTCTTAAAATCTATGGCAAATAAATTATATTATTTATTATTCTTAAATCTAAATAGGATAAGTCCTCTGCTGGTGATTGTGTTAGTAGGGTTTCATTCTAGTTGATAGTAGAAAAAGACGCAGTTAGTTGTTAGCGATTACAGAGCTACATTTGATTTTTTAGCATTTTGAAGTAATAATTGGTTAAAAAATTATAAATCATAACACTCATATTAATTTTTAACCGTCAACATTATAGTAGTTCCAATAATAAACAGAAATTACTAATATGCCTAACTATTTTACCAAACAAGACCATAATTTTTTATAAAAAAAAAACACTAAAATGTAATACTTGTTACAATCTCATACCAAACTTACTCAACGAGTTAATGTTGAAACAAGTATAACTAATCAAAAGTTATACCCAAACAAAACTACCTAATAAGGAGCCAAAACCTAAATCCATCTTATGCTTATATATAAAAATCACTAAAAAAATGTAGGGAAAAAAAAAAAAAACACTAATAATTCCAATCTAATTATATATATTCCAAAAACATTATATAAATAAATTAATCTCTAAATTAATTAAATCTATCTATTCCTAGTGTTGAGATTTATGAAGAAACTGCAGTAGCAACAACTATAGGACTTGTACATGGTGCCTTCCATCAGACCATATCAACTCCCCAAAACACATCCACTCGTTACCTTCCTCTTTAGCCTCCAAAGTAACCTTAAACCTCTTCTCTTCACCGGTTTTCTCGAAATGCAGGACTTTAGGTTCTACGGACACGGAAATCCCCTGAGGGTTGACGGATCCGAGCCACGTAGGTTCCTGGTTTTCCGACGTTCTTGAACGGTCCGGATGACGGTGATAGGGTCGGAGAGATTTGGGACGGTGATGGAGGGGTGGTTGAAGCTCAAGAGATCAATGTTTTCAGGGGCATTTATAATTATGTTTCCCTCGCTGAGAATGTCCTAATGGTGGAATGGTTGTAGCCGATTGCGCAGAGGAAGTCGAGGTAGGTCGGTTATGCTCAGGTCGTAGACCAGGCCGGGATCCATGGCGCGGTTCGGCCGCACGTGGCCGCCCCGTGGGCGAACGGGGTTGCCGTCTTGTTATCGGCATCCCTAATCATGTTCCCCGTGTTGTCTTTTGTTTCCGCTATTGTATATAACAAATGATTAGATTAAAATAAAACGTACTAGTGGTCCTCAAACGTAAGTCGAGAAATTTAATGTATAAAAAAGTGTACCTGTAGTGAATGAGAGCGGAACGAATGGCGGCGGGGCTCCAGTGAGGGTGGAGGCGGCGAAGGAGGCCGACGATGCCGCTGACATGAGGGCAAGACATGGACGTACCGGAATCGACATTGTAAGCAAAGGTCCGGTGGTCAAAGGGGAGACCGGTGGGGCTTGTTCCTTGAGAAAATGCAGCTATAATATTCACTCCAGGTGCAGTCACATCAGGCTATAAAAACAAAGTCAAACTATCACAATCAATCTCAGCCAAATTAATCAGGTTTGGTGCAGATTAAATTATGTGTACACAACCGTTACGCTATTAAATTAGGTACATACAGTCGATGTGCTATTAAATTAGGTGCAGACAGTCGCTGCATGTTTCTCTCGTCAGTCGTCACACAACAAAATCAAACTACCCTGAATTTGAAATGAATAATGAATGCATGCATGTGTATAATGATTAATCAATTCATCACCTTGAGAATCTCTGGGGTAACTTTATTTGGACCTCTTGATGAGAATGCAGCCATGACAGGTGCTGGCTTGGTCCGCAACACTGCTTTAGGAGGCGTAATATACCCCTGCGGCTCCCTGTTTGTCACAACCAAAACCCTAAGACATTAATCCTAACTAACTAGCTACTTGGTTCAATTTTCTGTTTAGACTTTTAATTAGCACTTACTTAGAACTTGCAAGATACTTGTAGAGTTTAAGGCCGTCGTTGTAAGTGATTTGTGTGGCAGGCAGGACGTGAGCATCGCAATGATTTCGTTAGCGCTAGCCTCATCGTTGCAGAGGATCATTCCAGCAGCGCCAGCCATGGCGGCCACATTCCCTTTCTCGACACGGGGCTTATTCCTCGTTGACACACCAATATTTTCCCCTTCACCTTCTTCGGATCAATGGCTCCGACCATGCATAGTGTCCTGGATTCATTCATTTCATTCGTAAACTCGAAGCATATGTTAGAAAAAAACATGAATTCTTCAATGTTGTGTTGTTGTTTCTTACGCGTTTTGTGCGGATGCATTTGAAGCTTTAGCGTCTGCAGAATTGATCAATGGGTACATTTTTTGGTCCGGCAGGGCCGGTGAAATGCTTGTTCCCTGACCATCATAGCAAAATATTGGGTTGAATAGAGTAAGACTACAAATTGGATTCGAAAAATGAACATTTTTTACCCCTGAATTGTTTCATTATTAGAAATTTGGTCATGATAAGTTTGAATCAATTTTCAAGGTTGAAAGTGTAACTTAATAGATAAGACTGAAACAATTCAGAAGTCAAAAGTGTTGTTTTTAAGAATGAATTTAAGTACCTTTATGTTTTGGCCATCTTGAAGTTTAACATTGGCTTGGAACTCACGGTCGAGGGTGCTAGCACCGACGGTAATAATCCACGGCGCCACGTTCGTCACCGTCCCGGGAATGGGACCGCTATTACCGGCGGAGCAAACGACGGTGATACCTTTCCTCACGGCGTGGAACGAGCCAATTGCAATGCCGTCATTGAAGTAGTCCCCCGGCTCGCCGCCGAGCGACATCGAGATGACGTCCACGCCGTCGTGGATGGCGGCGTCGATGGCTTTCATAACATCGGAGTCGTAACAGCCGCCTTCCTTTGTGGTGGGCCAACATATTTTGTACGCCGCCACCCGAGCAGCCGGAGAGCCGCCTTTGGCGGTGCGTTTCCGGCGCTGAATATACTCGCTCCGGGCACAAAGCTCCCGCCTAGCGTGGAGAGGGTGTGGGAACCATGGCCCTCGTAGTCTCGGGGAGTATGCATATGGGGGCTGAGGCTACCTTTACCTTCATCACTTGCAAGATAGCCTTTGTTAAAGTACTTTGCTCCAATCAACTTCCTACAAAATCAATAAACAAACATCAAATTAAAATTTTAATTGATTCATAATCAAAGAATTTTTTGGATTTTTTTTTTATACATTAGATTTCCCAGCAAACTAATTCTAAGCTCTCAGAACCTCTATTCATTTTTTTTTTTTAATTTGACTATTCTTGAATAAGACCTCTAATGCTGACGGTAAGACCTCTAAGATGTCAAAACACATTACGGGACCTCAAATTTTGACAATAAAAATTAATTCATTAAATCAAATAAAACAAAGTACACATTACGGGACCTCAAATTTTGACAATAAGAGTTTAATTCATTAAATCAAATAAAACAAAGTTCAAAAACTAAAGGCGGAATAAAATGTCACTCAACAAAATCAGGCAAAATAAAATGTTACTCAACAAAATCAAGCAGACAAAGAAACAACCTCCATAGCTACAAGTTGGGAGCCACATTTTAAGACCTCTAATTAAAAGAAAAAAGCTAAGTTGAGAGGCTTTCGGATATAAACACATACCTATTGCAACGTACCCCGGTGGGACTAGTTTCGTTTTGACATAAACCTTTCCACCTTTTAGGAACAGGACCAAAACCATTGTCATTGAAGCTCCGAGACTCAGGCCAAACACCTATATATACAATATGGCCAAAGAGAATTATTGTAAGTAATTAATTTCCAAATCCTACTTTTAAGTACAACACACCAAATTAAAAATACATTCAAAACACATAAATTTCAAAAGAAATGTGTTTTTTATTTCAATTCATATATGCATGATTACCTGTATCAAGATTTGCAATTATAACATCTTTGCCAAACCGAGCCTTCTTCCAAAGAGAATTTGAAAGAACCTCACCACCACTTTTCTCCAAATTCATAAACTCCCATGAATGAGTAGTGTGGAGCTTTCTACTTTTATCCAAGAAAAGTGACAACACATCCGGATGCTCTGCATACCCATCAACACAATAACCTTAATTAATTAATACATACATAATTTTCTCCGAGAAAAAAAAAATTAAATTTTAGAATTAATCAAAATATAACAAAATTATAAAAATAAGTCAATAAATGTTTGTATATACTTGTGATCTCTGCGGCTTCATGCTCGTCAAGGACCGCTGCGAAGCGTTGATGTGTCTTTTGTACGAGTAGATCATGGCATCCTTAGCCTTGTCCACACTGAATTAAATAAACCAAAATTTATTAAATACAGAAAATTAAAAAAATAAAAAAATAAATGAAAAAATCAAAATTAATAAAAAAAATTACCTTCCCAAAATATGAGCCAAGAAACTCATAATGAGAATCAGTGACCCGACGAAGATCTGCAGAAGTTACGTCCGGACCATGCGAATGTTCTCCCAAGTACACTATGTATGACTGCATGTCAACATATTCAATAAATAAATTAATTAAAAAACAAATAATTTAATTAAAACAATCTATTTTTTATTTATTAAATTGTGTTTTATTTGTAGTGAATCTTTTTTTGGGTGGTTCGATGACTAATTCCTTAGCTGAATTTGCAGGGATTCTATTAGTTAATAGAATGAACTGCATAAGACTACAAGTGACGATTCCCTCAGAGCCAGTTTCCTGCCTCTCAGAGTGAGAGGGAATTAATCAGGTTGACTCGAACCCTAAAATGGACGGAGAAAGATCCCTAAAATGGACGGAGAAAGATCGGAACGGTGCTGATTTACACTCATAAAAAATAGAATGAACTCCATAATTTAATACCTTTTTGTCTGCGAAAGCAGGTGATTGTAAAACACACCAAACAACAAAGAAGAGGAGCAAAAAACTTGAAACCTTAGAGATTAACATGGTGCCAAAATCCTATAATTTTCTTAGTAATAAAATATATAAGAATTGCTAGTCTCTTCTTGGACTGATTCAGATATATGTAGTGTTTGAATAAGTCTTGTATTTGTTCAAGAAGTTGCATGTATTTAGGAGATCATTTGATAAAAGAGTTATATTATAATTCTAATTATCTAAATTAAATTTTAAATCAAAATAAAGAGTAAAGAAATTAGAAGTCTACACATATTATAAACATTAAATAAATGGTGGTGTTGGTTAAAAAAATGTGGAATGGCAAATTGTTAATAAATTAATAAAAAAATTGCGACCCTTTTTTATCAAAGGAATGATGATTTTTTAAACACTCCTATTACTTAAAAAAATTTATTATGAATTGTAAGCTGTAAGCATATGATCATTACCTTTCGAATGCTCAGTTCTTATTAATTACTTTTCATCAAAGTATACTGTTTATCTATACTTTTTTAACCTTTTGAAACACAAAAGTTATACATAATTATCTGCTCAGCCATACTTTCTCAACATATTAAAGTACAAAAGGTCATGACATAATCTGAGTACAAAGTGCTTGACAAGATTTTTTTTTTTTTAAATTGTAGATTATTTTATTTTTCAAAATCAGTAGACATGAGACAGAGGCACAGAGCATTTATAGTTATTCAGGTATGTTGGGCTCCCTTTTCAAATTCAATTCAAACAGCAATTTATTTGTGGTATTACCCAATTATTTATGCTGTCCTTTTCAATTCATGAAGACTCAGATTTTATATTTTGTCAGGATTTAAGTAAGGTCGTCTGTGCTAAGTCAAAAACCTGTTGCTATCATTATGATAAAATTTAAGTCATAACTGTGATGAAAATTTTGCTTCATTTTAGTAATGAGAAAATTTTCATTTTTTAGTCTCTTGACTATTTTACATGAATCACATTTGGTCCTTCAGTATTAAAATTTTCTATTAGGTGCATGACTATGTAAATTGTATCACATTTGGTCTTACCGTTTAATTTCCCGACAAACTATTGCTAGAAGTGCTCCTTCCGGAAGGAGCAATGTATTTGCTTCTTCCAGGAGGAACACTTCTGGAAGGAATGTGAGATCTAAATATGATCTAACTGTACAGAAAATAATCTACGAGAAACTTAACTCGTAGTAGCGAAAGCGGAAGCACGGTAGATCTCTAACCATGGTTGATATCATGTTGTATTGCTTCTTGAACAGTAGATCTGCAGAATAGGGTTAGCCGTTTTGTCTCATACTAACTCAGAATCCTAGATGGTGTGTTGGTATTTTCTGAGCAGTATGAGTACCATTTAATTAATCATGTATCCTGGATGAGATAATTGATTATGGATTCAGTTACAATAGAATAGGAATTACAATACTAATAGCTAAACAACTTAACGTAAAGTAATCATATCTAACAGGAAAGCCACAGAGACCTAACCTATTACAATATTAAACAAAGGTGTAACATATAATTATAATATTGCTAACACACCCCCTCAAGCACAAGGGTGGTGAGCCACAACATTGAGCTTGTCACGAAAAGCAGCAAACAGCGGCCCCGACAGTGGCTTGGTGAAAATATCTGCCAGTTGATCTTTATTAGACACAAAATTAACCACCAGATCCCTAGAGGCAACCTTGTCCCGAACGAAGTGAAAATCAATCTCCATGTGCTTGGTTCTGGCGTGGAAAACAGGATTAGCGCATAAGTAGGTGGCGCCCAAATTGTCACACCAGAGCGTGGACGGTTCGCCGGAGTGGAGCCCTAGTTCACGTAGTAACGACACAACCCACGTGACTTCTGCAGAAACGTCAGCGAGAGCCTTGTACTTGGATTCAGTCGACGAGCGGGCAACAGTGCGCTGCTTGCGGGATAGCCAGGAGATGAGGTTGGACCCCAAGAATGCCGCATAGCCACCAGTACTCTTCCTGTCCAGCGGACACCCTGCCCAATATGAGTTTGAGAAGGCATGGATAGCAGAGGAGCTGGACGCCGAGAGACGTAAACCATAGTCGAGAGTGCCTTTGATGTATCGTAACACCCGTTTCACCAGACCCCAATGATCGGTTCGGAGAGTGCATGAACTGGCACAAGCGATTGACCACGTAAGACAGATCCGGCCTAGTGATAGTCAAGTACTGCAGAGCCTCGACGATACGTCGGTACTGAGTCAGGTTGTCAAACAGCTCGTCAGAGGGTGACACAGGCTGATTGACGGCAGCCGGAGTTGTCAGGGGCTTGCAATCAGTCATACTAGCGCGAGTCAGAATATCCTTCATATAGCGGCGTTGAGACAACATGAGTCCGGTATCGATCGGTTTTCAGAGTTTCGATCCCAAGAAAGAACCCGGGAGTACCTAGATCTCGGATTTTGAAAGTTGCAGACAGTCGATGTAGAAGTGTAGTAATGAGTGTGGGGTCGTTCCCCATCATAATAATGTCATCGACGTATATAAGTAAGTACACCCGAGACGTGCCAGCGGAGTAGTGAAAAAGAGAAACGTCTGTTTTGGAGGGGAGAAAACCTGCAGAGAGCAAATAGTCATGTAATCTCTTGAACCACGCTCAAGGAGCTTGCTTGAGACATACAGAGACCGCTGAAGATGACACACATGATCTGAGTGTGTCGGATCTTCATATCCCGGTGGTTGTTTCATATAGACGGTTTTATCTAAGTGCCCATTTAGAAAAGCATTGTGGATGTCTAGCTGCCTCAGTGTCCAGCTGTGTGAGACAGCTAGGGAAAACAGCAGCCGGACTATAGTCGGTTTGACCACAAGACTGAAAGTGTCGAAGAAGTCTTCACCTGCTACCTGGTTGAACCCCTTTGCAAACAAACGGGCCTTGTACCGTTCTATTGAGCCACCTAGTTGAACCCCTTTGCAACTAAATGGGCATTGTAGCGAAACACCAACTTGCACCCAATGACATTCATGTCTGGCTTGGCTAGTACAAGATTCCATGTGTTATTATGTAATAGTGCCTTCAATTCCTGATCCATATCATCATGCCACTATGGATGCCCTACAGCCTGCGAATAATAGGTGGGATCAGTGGTTGCACTTAGGGTATGGAATTGTTCACCGGTGCCCCAGGTCATATGTCGAAGTCTCATCACATGCCCTCGTTCTTGAGGCTGCATTTGGTTAGCCCGAATTCTTCGTACGGGCATAACGGGGCCTTCAATGGCTAAAGGGGGCGGGATCCCGAGCCAACGGCACCAGACTGTGTGGTCCAGAGGTTGTCGAGCCGTGCACTGATGTTGTGATATTATTGGCCCAGATGCCCAAAGGGATTGCAACTGGAGCTGATGAAGCCTTGTCCTGTGTAGCCAAGTCTGAAAAAGGGAAAATAGATTCATCAAAGCGTACATGGCGACAGATATAGACTTTTCCACTTGTTAAGTCCATGTATCTATAGCCCCTAAAGGAAGGAGGATACCCTAAGAAGACACACGGTGCCGAGCAATACTCTATCTTGTGCCGATTATAGGGCCTTAGATAAGGGTAACACCGACACCCGAAGACTCGGAGAAATGTGTATGGTGGTGAGGTTTTATATAGACGAATGTATGGGCTATCATATTTTAGAACTGATGTGGGTAAGTAGTTAATTAGGCAAGTAGCCGTTTCGAAAGCATAGTCCCAATATTGTTGTGGGACAGAACCTTCGGCTAATAGGGCTAGCCTAGTTTCGACAATATGTGATTCTTACGTTCAACTCTGTCGTTTTGCTCGTGCGTGTACGCACATGATTTGGCGGTGAACGATGCCTAGTTTGTCAAAAGTGTAATGCAACTTATGATATTCCCCGCCCAAATCTGACTGAATAGACTTGATAGAACGCGAAAACTAGCGTTCTACCATGACCCGAAACGACTCAAAACTTTTATATATATATATATATCAGATTTTACCCGTAAGGGATAAAACCAACAAAAGCGAGAATAATCATCTACAAAAAGCAGAAAATAACGAAATCCACTCGTAGAGATTACAGGAGCGGGGCCCCAAATGTCGGTATAAATTAAATCCAACACATTTTTACTAGATAATGAAACTCGGTCTAATGGAAATCTAGATGCTTTGCCGAGATGACAAAACATGCACGATCCCGCTGTTTTGACTTTATTTGGTGCGACCGGACATGACTCTAAAACTAGATTTTGGACGTATGCATGGGGATGGCCCAACCTACGATGCCAGACTACCGGAGTTGCACGGGACGTGAGATAAGCAAAATTCGATTGGGAAACTGGGAGCTTGTATAAACCTTCCGACGTGGAACCTCTAAGCAGAACCGCCCTGGTGATTGAATCCTTCACAATGAAACACTATTTGTGAAATTCAAAAAACACATGATTGTCATTTGTTAGGAGGTAAACAAATAATAATGAAACCGACAATTTTGGGACATATAAAACATTAGATAAACGTAACATTTTTTACACAGATGGTATAGACGCATGACCAACTCACGAAATTATCAAACCTGCGCCATTACCAACGTGGAGGACATCACCGCCAGTGTACTCATCAGATCGCGACATCATGGAAGCATCGGGCGTGGCATGGGTAGGGCTGTTAACGAACCGAACATAAACGAACGAAGGTTGTTCGTGTTCGTTTGTTAAGGAATTTAGAGTGTTCGTGTTCGTGTTCATTTGTTAAGGTTTTTGAAAATCCTGTTCGTGTTCGTTTGTTAAGCGTTCGTTAACGTTCGGGGAACACGTTAACGAACATGTTCGCGAACGTGTTTGTTAACGTTCGTGAACACGTTCGCAAACGTGTTTGTTAACGTTAACAAACACATTCACAAACATGTTCATTAAAAAACACGTCCACGAACATATTTATTTACATTCATGAACACTTAATAAACAAACACCTGCACATGTTCATGATCGCAATTCGTTCGTGAACAATAAATAATCTACGTTCACGAACAATAATCAAACAAACAACACAACTACATAACTAATATAATATAATATATATGTTTATGAACATGTTCGCGAACATTATTAAACGAACACAAACGAGCTTGTTCACGAACATTATTAAACGAACATAAACGAGATTGTTCACGAAACATTAGTAAACGAACACAAACGAGCTTGTTCACGATCTCTTAGCAAACGAGCTTATAACTATTCAAGCTCTGTTCGTTTATTAACCGAGCTCTAAATTTTGTTTGTTAATGTTTCGTTTACCTTAACAAACAAACATAAACGAACGCTTACCAAACACAAACACGAGTAGTTTGCCGAAAGCTCTGTTCGCTAATACCCCTAGGCATGGGTCGTCGCATCCAGTACGCCGTCTGTCTTCATCCAAAGCTTCGCTGGTAAACCAGCTCCATCGCCGACAACCTTACGGAGAGGAGAGCGCGAAGGAGGAAAGGGAGAAGACGCGATGACGGAGCCTGATGAAGGAGAGGGAGCAGTGACGGTTTGCCGGAAAGCCCATCTGGTCTCCACCATCTCATGTTGCTTCAACGTCACTGTGCCCGTCGTCGTCCTCGTCCTTAGTCGCGTCGCTAGGAGTCACGGCCGCCTGAAGGAAGCAGTGATGGCCATCGGAAAAACCAGCTCGATCGCTCCACCGTTTCTCGTCACTGTAACGCTAAAGCTCCTCACTGTCAATTCAATACGTCACTAGAAACTAGAAACCACAGCGACGATGAATCGGAAGTGAAGAACGCCAAATCCAGGAATTAATAGCTGTTGCCGGAAAAACGAAGGAGACAACACCACATCTAAAGACTGATTTCCAGCTAATTCCTTTGCCACCGGACGGCTTCATAGTTTGTTTTCGAGTACGACATTTGTCCGACCAAAATCCGATGGCAGTGGCCGGTGGGTTCCCAAAATCAAGACATAATTTTCAAAATTCAAAATAGAATTTAAAATCATGTTTAACGCTATAAAAAGAAATTAATGATTTTTTAGCAGTCCAAAAATCATATACAAAATATTGATGTATATGAAAAAATTAATATTGTTTTTAGGCAAAACAATCAACCAGACAGAGATTGATAAAGGCTCTGATATCAAATGTGATATTTAAATATGATCTAACTGTACAGAGAATAATCTACGAGAAACTTAACTCGTAGTAGCGGAAGCATAAGCACGGTAGATCTCCAGCCATGGTTGATATCTTGTTGTATTGCCTCTTGAACAGTAGATTTGCAAAATATGGTCAGTCGTTTTGTCTCATACTAACTCAGAACCCTAGATGTTGTATTGATATTTTCTGAGCAGTATGAGTACCATTAAATTAACCATGTATCATGTATCCCAACAATAGAGGCTTTATATAGGCACATTGGTGGAATACAGACTTAAGCCTAAATGTCCAGTCCAACCAATTACTAAATGAGCCTAGTCCACTTGCACCACATAAGTAAGACCCCACAATATATACGGAGTAATATATATATATATATATATATATATATATATATATATATATATATATATATATATATATATATATATATATATATATATATATATATATATATACACACATAATATATTACGGGAAAGTCTTACAAGGGGCACTACATTTACTTATTTTGGAAGAAGCACTTTCGGCAATAGTTGATCGTAAAATTAAACGGTATAACCAAATGTGATACAAATAAAATAGTCATGCATCTAATAAGAGATGAGTGAGACTAATTAGAGAGTGTTCATCTCCTCCCTATTCAATCTTCCAAGCTTCATCTTTATCATCTATGTGAAGGTATGAGATTTAAGAAAACCTTGTTCTTCATCTTTACCCATCCTATGATTTTCTTCCAATATACTTGAAGCTTTGATTTTGATCATTCTCCATCCTTACAAGCTTCATGTATATAAAGTATAAACTTAGAAAAATTTTCCTACAAGTACACTTATTATCCTACAACCTTTCTAAGTGTTCATTGAGTCTTATTTGAACTTCAAATTTAATACTCATATTCTCAATCTTATATATAGTGCTTCAAATGTATACACAATTAGTCTTTGAGAGACAATTTTCAAAGTGTATGATTTTCCATCATTGTTATGATGTAAACACTTGTGTGTGTAAGAGGCAGGTTGTCTCAACACTAAGTGTAGCTATGGTTATAGCGGCAACCTTTGCAACAAAAGGGTGAATTTGTTGTATCCTGTGCTACCAAAGGGTGAAGGTCGTAGAAGTGCTATCACTTGCGACTTGCGAATGATTAGTGCACAAGGGACCTAATTAAGGACAAGGGGTCAGTGTCTTGTCTCACCTTGGCCTTAGCTACAAAGGGTTTGTGTTCGTAAAAGTGCTATCACTTGCGAGTGGTGATTGCGCAAGGGACCTAGGGACAAGAGGTTGTGTCTTGTTTCACTCTTAGCTACGAAGAATTTGTGTTCGTAGAAGTGCTATCACTTGCGAGTGATGATGCGGTGGAAGCGGTGCCCACCAAGATTTTAAAGTGGCCCAAACAGTGGAGTTGGAATCCTAAGGGAGATTCCCTTAAATAGTGGAGTAGGGTTGGTCGACCACTCTAAATTTGATATTCTTCCTTCCTTACTCTTTACATTCAATTAGGCATTATTTATTTGATTTGATCTATTATAATTGCGTCAAATATAGTTAATTAAGGGATATAATCACTTAGATAAATCGGCAGAATTTTTTTTATAACCTAATTCACCCCTCTTAGGCTAAATCGGACTTTCAGTTTCAAAGGCATTACTTAAGATTGAATTGGATATTTAATTGCAAGAAAGAAAAAATACTACCATAACATTTGATATTTATTTATTTATTATGAAGTAAAATATCATTGATACAATAATTATTTATTAGGAAGTAAAGATAAAGTTGTTAACAATATAGGATTGATGTAAGAAATTTGGGATGTATGGATCGATCATCCGCAGCATCCATCTTCGCAACACACTCGTCCACAGTGGATCATCGGCTTCCATATGAACTCACAGCACCGACACCCAGCTTCAAATTAAACCACACTTATTATCAATATTTTTACAACAGAAAAGGTGCAAAAATATAGCCAAACAAAAACAATAATCTTTGACATTAACCATAATAATATTAAGACAACCTTACACAAGTTGGCCGCTTTGATTTACTCAATACACACTCTCGAATAGTGGTTGTGCACTGGCTCCCTCATCACTCAAAAAATTAGAATAATATTGGGACAACTTCAATCAAGTTGGTCACGTTATCGACTTAAAGCAGACAAGGTTTACCTAGTCCACACCCTGGCCTCGGATAGTAATTAGGTGTTTCTTTCGTCACTAAAAAAAACCAGAATAATACTGGAACAATCCCAACCGTTGGGCTGTTGACTTAGAGCCCGAGTCGCGATTACCCAATGTACACCCTCGGATAATGGTGGGTCTCCTTCATCATTAAAAAAGGTTCCCTCATCACTCAAAAAATTAGAATAATATTGGGACAACTTCAATCAAGTTGGTCACGTTATCGACTTAAAGCAGACAAGGTTTACCTAGTCCACACCCTGGCCTCGGATAGTAATTACGGTTTTCTTTCGTCACTAAAAAAAACCAGAATAATACTGGAACAATCCCAACCAAGTTGGTCGGGCTGTTGACTTAGAGCCCGAGTCGCGATTACCCAATGTACACCCTCGGATAATGGTGGGTATCCTTCATCATTAAAAAAAAAAAAAAAAAACCTATTGATCGTCTTGGTTTGAACTGATCAGCAATAGACAACCTAGACTAGTTAACTCAATATGGTCCTTTGCCGAATTGCACACTTATAAGTAGAGGCTGCGAGCCGGTTTCCATGGTCACTAAAAAAAAATACTAGAAAATAGAACATAATTTATCATCACCTTGAGGAAAAACCGTGGGGTCATGGGGCAACCTAGCTGCATCAGCACAGGCAACAATCAAACATAGTACTGCAACAAACAGCAGCGCCATTATCACAGACATGTTACTTTGCTTGTTGAAGACTGCCATTGTGTTAAGCTCTGATCTGGGTGAGTTTCTGCATGGCGATTGATCCAAGTATTTATAGTAGAAGTTGGATGCAATGTATCATCAAGTTGGCTATAAAAAATTATTACATTTTAACAACCAAAATGCGTAATGATAAAAGTGGTTTTGGGAATTTGGAGGGATATGCGTTTGATCTCCTTGAGTTCAGTGATTGGGGTGTGGGAAGTGTAACCCACTGCCTGCCTTCGTTGACTCATGTGCTTTCAACTTCTTTGTTGATGGATCAACAATAGCTGCTGTAGTGCCATCTTTTTGTGTCATCATCATCATGTTTGTCCTTTGTGAGAAATTCTATGGATGCATTTGATATAGATGTATATTTTGTAAGAGTTTCCGTATAATATATATTATATATTATGAGGCTTAGTTATGTGGTGCAACTGGGATACAAGATATAAAGCTTGTATTGATGGGATACAAGATATATTCATTATATAGCATCTAAGTTATGGTACTCATATTATTCAAAAAGTACCAGTAATAAACTTACTACGAGGTTAGGTTTCTCGTATAGATTTTACTCTGTATGGTTAGACACATATTTAGTTCTAACACATTTTGCACATCTTTTTGTACATCTAGTTCTCAACTTGAAAAAATAAATTTTCATTTTGTTAAAACTGAGCACTTATCACTATATCCAAAGAAGGCACATACAACTTTATTTCTTTTTATACCACCATATTTTTGAGAGGTAATGTGCTTGATTTAGTCCATTAGCCTCCGTCCAATAACGCCCAACCCCTTAGCTACCAATTATTGGACTTAGCCCTTCATTCGCCCAACCCAACACATTTTAATTCAAAATGCTCTAAATGTGGTATAAAGCTTCACAAAACAAAGCCACAAAGGGTATAAGTGATGTTAAATGTACCATAGCAAAAAATTGGGACACTTTTAAATTTCTTCATTCCATTAATTGGAATCGTAAGTCCTCAACAATTGTTATTACGATTCACATTATAGGTACATTACTTTTTACATTCACTATAATGATCCATATAAAGGAACCACAATATGCTTCATTTGAATGAAAATATCCTTAATTGGATAATACCTTTAAAAAAAAACCCATTCTCCCATGCTTTTACAAACATTGGGATCCCAAGTTGCCAAACAAAGATGATTTATATTGGACCATCTTAGTTGCCCCACATTCACAATATATGTATGCTTAAACAAGAGACACATTGGATGGAAGTCATACAAGTCTTATCCCCTCTCTCTCTCTCATTGGATCATGAATGGTAGTCATACAAGTATTATCCTCACTCTATATTTATACACGTGCCAATGATCTTGTAGTCTAGTAACACCAAATTACTCTCCCATATTGACTCCTTGTAAGAAAGTGGTCTAGTGGCACCAGCAATCATTATTGTGTAGACCATAGTCCACACAAGTTGTATGGACCATATTTTATATACTGTAAAATAATGTACATCCAGTACAAAAATAATGTACATTCAATACAAAAACAAGTACATTGTATTTAGGGGAAGTACATTATTTTTGTACTGAATATACATTATATTGTATAATGTACATACAGTACAAAAATAACATACATTTAGTATATTAAAAATGTACATTTTGTTATGGTTCACATAACACTGTGTGGATCATGGTCCACACTTTGCCTGGCACCCGTGTGTGTGGGTGTGTGTGTGTGTAGGGATAGTGCAAGTGGACAGTTGGTGATAATGCACAAAAGTAATTGACAAAAAAAAAAAAGGCACACACACACAACAAAGCACAATGCACAAGATACTCAGAGAGTCAGATTCTACAACTTCGATTTGAAGATACAGCTACAAGTTATACAAGTTACCCATATCACAATGTGATATATACATCAACTAACATTACATAATACGAGAAGATGAAAGGTTTGCAGCTTAACAGCACGGTCTGCAAGAATTGTTCGCGAAAAACTGGAGACCAAACAACCAACGCCTCCATATATCAAGCAGTACCAGCAAATTATCAGAGACTACGGGGCAACTGTTAATATCAGCACCATGGAGAACTGCGAAAATTAGCACATTAAGCTTAACGCAAATCCTTAATGTACGGTCAAAATACTAAGAACGTACAAGCAGGCACCTGCTTCGATGGCTTCATGAAGAGCTCTTAAGCTTAGCCAATTCCTCCAAGACTTTTTTAAGAGGCTCTTGTAGCTTATTTTTCTTGCCCTAAACAAAATACGGAGTAGAAGTTGTAGAACGTAGCAATTACCAACCGAAAATAAAATCTAATGCCATATTCTGATATTTGTATATGCTGATAGTGAAAATTATTGCAATTTAGTATGTCTATATACCATTTCAAAGATAAAGCGAGTCATTACTTTTAAGTGAGAGAGGCCATATGCGTTTTACCTTCAAAGACGGGACAAGTGCAAAGACTTCGTCAGTAGATTCGGGGTGAAAGTTGGCGATCATGCACATCTGCAAGCCCAAAAACGGAAGTAAGCAATTGAAAAGCTCACGGAGTATCGAGCATTAACAAGTTAAAATCTGATACCTCGCTATCAGCAACACCATGCTCCTTCAAAGGCCTGATCTCAGTTACGGAAAAATGGCTCTAAAGATCAATAGCAATATAGTGTTCGTGTGCCACATATTGTTTTACATGTACAAAAGAAAGGATACTTGAGAACTTGTTTGACCGTCTCATTATTCTCATAAAGTTTATGCCTCGTGGCATACGTCAATCCCTTGTCAAATGACCTAGAGGTAGAAACGTTCAAACCCTTAGGCATGTAAATAGCAATAATACCATGTTTGGCAATCCAAGAATAAGCAAAAGACATTCTTTCTTTTTTGGTTAGACCACAAGGTGTCCTGACTCCTGAGTAGACCCTAACTATAGGAGACACCTTTAAGCCTCGTATCATACTCAGACTAATTCTCGTTCGCACCGGGCCAGTCCAATTAAGGGGCAAAGTGCGGGCCATATTGGTTTTTCCATACGAGAGGGGTTTTTGAACTCCCGACCTTTTTTAAGGGATGGGAGTGCCGGGCCACTCACACCAACCAAGCTGGTTAAGGCATCCTTTCTTTGACATATTACAAGTAACCAAACGACATAAAAATGCTACCCACGTAGAAAGTTTTATTGCTGGATCTTCAGACAGTATAGTCATTTGATCATGGATGCCTTGCAAGATTTCAGCAGCTTCACAATCCATCAGGCACTTGGTATTCTCCGAAATTTCTGTATATACAGCAACAAAGATTTCGAATAAGGGTATCAGACACAATATAAAAACAGTAAACGTAAACTATCCATTATAGCAGAATCCTTTCAATTCTTTCCGAAGTTAACTTCCAGAATTCCAGGACACAAGTACACAACGGGAATGGGGAATAGCCATTTATTTACTTTCTATTTACCAAACAAAAAACATGAGACACAAAAATCAGGTTTAGTTAAGAATCTTAAAACTACCACTGCACTTAACCTCAATACCATCTCAATTCTCAACATTCTAACACAGATCAAACATTTAAAAAAAAAAAAAAAAACAAAACAAAACAAAACAAAAAAACAGTATTATCATTCATAGCATGCTATCAAACAACTAGTTCTGATTGACACCCAATGAAGCATTTTCAACTAAAAGAGGCGAGCAAACCTTGTTCAACTCTGAGCTCCAAGGGAAGAGGTGCTTTTGAAGTTTGACCTTTGCCTCCCTTGCCTCCTTTTCCACCTTCATGCAAAGATTATCAAAAATAAAGAAAAGGCAAAACAAAAACCTTTGAAAGTAAGGATTGCTTAAGGAAGTCTAACCTTTGCCAGCTGATTTACCAGCTTTCCCATTGGATTTTGATAAATTAGCATCCAATGAATCTAAAAATAACGCTCACATTGTGTCATTGAATACCATAGTCCATAAATACCACTAAGTATTATAAATCACAGTAAAAGATCTAATCACCAGAATCAAACTGAACCTTCCTCCCTTTATTTGACACGGAGCCGTCATCCTTTCCATTTGAGGATGCTACATACAATTAATAGAAGGCATTTTAAGACATTTATAAAACAACCCAAAGACTTGAAATTCAGAGTACAGAGAAGCAAAGCATTTGGTATTACTAAAATATTTAAATTTTTGCTTTATAGATGCTATAACATTAATATATTTTCAGCTATTGTTTTCTGCACCAGATAACCAAGTTTCTAACTTTCTACACACCTATTGGTTCAACAGAACAAAATAACAATTGACCATCAAAACCAATCAACATCTTTACCTATGCATACACTTAAGGATTACAGATATATGAAAAACCACTCACAAAAGCATATAGTAAATGCAAAAAAAAAACAAAAACAAAAAAAAAAACAAAAAAAACTGAGGGAGTAATCGCCCCAAAAAATGCTGCATTACCAGGAGATTTGAGAGCAGATTTTCCACCTTCTGACATCGCCTCTGTCTGAAAAACTAACCAAAAGAACCTATTAACATAAATCTTTAATTTTTTTTGCAATGGGGTTGCCTTAATTATTAGAAGTCAAAGGAAAAGTAGGAGGTATGAATGCAATGTAATTAATTATAAGGAACAAGAAACAAGAAAGAACGAAAGGAACCCATTTTCACCCCCACAATTTTACTAGCTGGAGAGAATTGAAAGATTAGAATTTCATCTTGGAGTAGTAAATAATAAACGGCCTGATAAGAATTACCTGAAGAACTGAAGATGAGTGAAGAGTGATGAGCTGCAATGGGGAGATTGTGAAACCCTAAGAGCTGAGATTGAAGACACTCCCCTTGGGTAGAATCGTAGGTGGTCGGAGGGTACCAAGTGCTTTCACGAAAATCAAAGTGCTTAGGAAGTACCAAACAGCAGAGAGTGTCGCACTGTCGCGGCTAATTGCCCTTGTTTGTAAATCACTCTCTTTTCAACATCCCAAACCCAAAGGCTTGTTTGGTTCCAAAATATCCTGAAAATTTTCACTTTTAATTTTATATAGTGGTGTTAAAATTATCTGATAATTGATAATTGATTTCTTGTGTGATAGTTATTGTATTATTTATTTTGATTAATTGATAGTATTAGTCATTTGTAAAATTATGTTTGATAAATTAATATTATATTTTAACTAATTTGGTCCTTGACTATTAAAATTTCTCAATTTGGTCCTCAACTATGGCATTTTTACTCAATTTAGTCCTAAAGTTAAACTAGCTTGTTTAAGGCAATAAACTTGAGGACATTTTTTGTAATTGCACATTGTTTCCTTTCGACTGTCTAAGTTATTTCCACGCTTTGCCTTATTTCAGACAAACAAAACCTTCTAATTGTTGAATTTCCAAATACGAAACCCTAATTGCACAACGCCAATCGAAAATTTGAGCAATGAGTTGAGAAATCATTTGTTTCAAGCAACAACTATAACCCTACATCAGTGGGCGAATAGAGCACCGACGCGTGCGGATCTGCGGTGACTTCTAGTTTCAACTAGCTCATTTCCGGCGACATCTCACCCTCGCTCCTCACTCGTCGACGACGCAGACTGTAGATCGACGAAGTGTTGACCAGTGGCAGCAGCAAGGCACGACGGTGGACCTCTATCTCTATCTCCCTCGCCTATCCCTTTCATCTCAAAAGCAACTCTGGCAATGTCCTTTTTCGACGAAGCAGAGCAGGTCAGTGGCAAGCAACGCTCTCCCTCTCTCGCTTCTTGTTGCCGCATTGATGGTGATGATGCTGGTTGGAAATTGGAGATGATAATAATAATTTGGATTGAAGATGATGAGGTAATAATAATTCTTTTTAATAATTCTCAAATTGCCCTTTAAGTTTGACCGGCAAATAACACTTAGGACCAAATCGGGTAAAAATGCCATAATCGGAGATCGAATTGAGGAATTTTGATAGTCGATGACCAAATTGGTGAAATCCCATAGTCGGGGGACCAAATCGATAATTAACTCTGCAATCAACATAGGAAAAACGCCATCTGGCAACTTTGAAAATTCTTGCAGAACATCTTCAATAGGGAATTTCCATTAATTTTTGTAGGTAGGTATGTACATGTAGATGAGAAAGAAAGAATCGAGAAGATTTGAGGTCAGAGTATCCTTTTAAGGGCATCCTCAATAGTGAGGATTTTGGTGTAATTTTTGAAGAGTTTTCGGAGGTGTGATTAGGAAAGAGAAATGAGTAAAAAGAAAAAGAAAAACAAAATAAAAATCTGACAAAACCCTTGCAAAAACCCCCCAAAACCCCTCCTCTCTCCTCTCTCCTCTCTCCTCCACATACCCATTTTTTCTTAATTCTTGTGCAAAATCCCCTTATTGGGATGCTCTAATAGTGAGATTTTTTAATGTAATTTTTGAGGTGACAACTAGTAAAGAGATGAAAGGGAGAGAATAAGGAATAAGAGGAAGAAAAAAAAAGATCTGACGCCACAAAAAAATCAAAGGGGTTGACACACTCGGTTGGGCGCGTGTAGCGAGCGCATCTTTCCGTTCCCCTTTCTCTCTTCGGCGGGTCTCACAAAAACTCATGTTTGCAAGAAGACCTCACTTATTCTCTCTCATCCACATCACTCACTTTTTCATAAAATCTGGTCCAAAATCCATTAATGTGGATTGCCTAACTTAAGAACTTGATTTTTCACTTCAAAGTGAGACCCACCCAAAAAAAAATAATTTCACCCTCCTCCGCATGTAAGCTAGTTGCGGAGACAACAGCACCTAGTCGGGAGCTTTAACACAGCTGTTTTACCTTCTTTTTTTTTTCTTTCTAAAAACTCATTTTCTTTTCTTTTATTTTTTTTTTTCTTTCTCTCCTCTTAATTGGCATCTTCAAATTTGTGTAAAAAATTAACTATTATAGATGCACAAGTTCCAATCTTGAGTTAACACCGTCACATTGCTTCACGATGGACATGAACAAGCTTGCACGGTTAATCCCTTCACAACAGCTCTCAAATAATAATAATAATAATAACAATAATAATAATAATAATAATAATTATTATTATTATTATTATTAGGGAAATGACATTTTTTCATGAATTATAGGTTTATAGCACTTTTTCACTTTGAATTATTTATGTATTCATATTGCCGTCTCAATTATTTTTAAAGTGGCATTTTGTTTTCATATTTGATGTTAAATGAACATTTTTATCTTTAAATTAATTGTTTTTATTTATTTTTCTTCGTCAACAAATTATTTCTTATATATAGGGATCGGATGACTAGAGTTCAAATTGAATTGGACCAGACACTATAACAACCGAATTGAAATAGTAAAAATGATTCTTGTTACACTTTCAGAACTAAAAAAAAATAAAGGAGGAAATTTTAATTTTGGTCATATGACTATAGAGGTCTTGTTAATTTAAGTCTCTGACTTTTAAAAGTGTCAATTTAGTACCTTAACTATGTAATTTTTGTCAATTTTGGTCACTCCGGCCAAATTTCGCAGGAAATTTTTAATAGTTAAAATAATGAGGGTATTTTAGTCATTTCAAGCCTTTCTTCTTCTTCTTCGGCGAGTTCATCCCTTTCTCTCCTGTTCCGGCTTTCTTTCTCCCTATAAACCCTATCTTTAATATCATCAAGCCTCCTTTCCGCATCAACTTAGTTCATTGCATTCGCTAGAAACGGGAGAGGAAGGGATGGACTCGTCTGAAAAGAAGAAAAGAGACGTGAAATGATCAGAATACCTTCATTATTTTAACAATTAAAATTTTTCGGCGAAATTTGGCCGGTAATTTGACCGGAGTGACCAAAATTGACAAAAATTGCATAGTTAAGGTACTAAATTGACACTTTTAAAAGTCAGGAACTGAAATTAACAAGACCCCATAGTCATATAACCAAAATTGAAATTTCCTCAAAAATAAAGTAACAAGTAAATTTAAATTATTTTAAAATAGAAAATAAAATTTATAAAAATAAATAAATTTTGATTTGACGGTTCTAAACTTCTAAATTGATCACATATTACTAAGTGGACATAATAAAGAACACTTGATAAACATTTTTCATAATGTTTGTTATATTATGTTGTGAATAACCTTTTTCAGAAAAAGTGAAAATAAATAGTATTTTTTTTTGTGTTTCAGTAGGTTGAGAAATTATATAAACAGATACTACATTGTAATAGAGTCAGTAGCATTCAAAAAGAATAGTATTATTTTTCACTTTATTCTCCTCTATTTGCTTTAGGCCCCCTCCCCTCAAAGGCTCAAATAACTAAAAGATGTCTAGATACATTCATTTAAAATAAGATTTTTGGCTTTCATAATTTAGAACAGCTAGCTGACCTTCCACTTGGAGAGTCATTTCATGTCACTTGACCATAATTTAGAACAACTCGTTAAAAAATCATAATTCTAAATGTTGACCGACCTACTATATATCTTCTTTTCTTCTCACATTCATTGCCAATATTTAATTCGGTTTAACCTTAAGGGGCCCCCACACCTCTGCATTCATGCCAATATTTAATTCGGTTTAACCGGTTTAACCTTAAGGGCCCCACACCTCGACATTCATGCCGATATTTAATTCGGTTTAACCTTAAGGGCCCCCACACTTCGGCCCGACAAGGAGTCCCTTTCACTGTCGCTGGTGAGTGGTGAGACTCGATCCCGGATCATTCTTTCCAACTTTCACATCTATGGCAAGTTGAGCTGCCCATAGGCTCATGCCAATATTTCATAAATTTACATATTATAGCAAAATAACAATAATAATGAGTACATTATAATTCACAATTAAACCACAAATCTGTACTAAAGTAGCACTAACTATCTACTCATCAAACTTGTATATATGTTGTATCAAATTGACATCCATCCTCTTTAAGCATTAATTGACTGGCTAAACAGCTATTTATACAAACCATCATCGATCAGACGCTAAGAGACTTTCTGATCAGACCAAAGAATATCTGAATATGGATCTTCACCACACAATTCAATAATGAAACCCAGTACGTGTTCACTGAATTCCGTAGCCTCTATGCTATATATGTTTATGCACTACTGTTCTTTGAGTACGAGGATGAATCTTAGTCCCCTCTTCAACAATTTCCCTTCCCTTCTTCCCAGACTCCATTATTATTCTTGATCTGCTGCTGTTTGATTCTGCCTTATCATCATCATCACGAACTGGGCCTCTTCTAGTTCTCCAGTTATCATCGGAATCCTGCAGCTTCAATCTTCTGATGAGGCCATAATCCTTGAGAGTTGGCGTGCGTTGAATGCTGGGCGATGCGAGTTCACTGGCTGTAGTGGTTCTGGTGCCTCCTCTTTCCTGCTCAAAATAGAGCAGCTGCACCACCGTCCTCAATGGCAGCCGCTCATTCTTCACAGCGTGCATGCATACCTGAGGAGATAGCTTCTGGCAATCCAGAATCCGGCACAGTTGCTTCTTCCCAGATTTGCTTAGATCAGGATGAATCTGCAGGATATATCGTTATAATTGAGGAGCAAAAGTATTAGCTGATGATTAGCTTATGATCTTATTATATATACCTTGAGATAGGTGTTGATAGCCTGATAAAGTTCATCATGAACAGGCCTGGCAATATCTGGAACAGCTGAAGCTAGAGAAACCATTTCTTCCACTGGCATTTTAGGATCCCTGGCAACAACCTGAAGATAAGTGTCAATTAGCTTCCCTACCTTCCTGATTGATCTCAATGAATGGTTTTCGCCTCCCCCCGGGACCTGTCTTCTCCACTGCCTCAAGAAGCTGTCTAAGACGACGCCAATCAACTCGACGTCGAAAGCACAACAACTTTCATCACAAGTACTGCTGCCATCAGCTTGTGATGGCAGCAACAGGTCGTTTAGCCTGGCCTCGGGGAGTTGTGTGCCCGCTCGTCTTATGAGCTGGGCTTTCGTCACCATAGATGCACCTAGATAGTTTGCAGCACTAACGAGTCTCAGAAGGAACCCGACCAGAACCGATCCCCCATCACTCGGGATCATGCTCACAATGGTTTCAAGAATGCTGCGTTTTCTGTCCCCCCCGGTGGCTAATGGCAGACGCTTTGTCACGTTTGGTAGCCACCGGGTTGCGTAGACGTGTAACGCCTCGCCTATGAGCTGCGGTGGCAACGCGTTTGTTGACCTAACGGAAGTGATTATACACCTGAAGAGCTCGATCTCGAGCACGGATAAGTCCTCGGTCCACCAGTCTTTAGGGACTGATTTCTCATATCCTGGCCTGCTGCAAGTATATGACCACTTAACCTTAAGTGGAGGTGTCAAGATTTTCTCAACAATGGAGTCTATGCATCTTCTGATAATGCCAACATTTTCTGCCCACTCGGCCAACTTCTGAGTCGTTTGGAGCACCAGAATCGAGTCCTTCCACCCTTCGAGAATGCAGCTAGCGAAGAACGCCTCGAGTTTCACAACCAAATTTCCTCTCTCAAACGCCTCGGTCATTCTCAGGAATTTGGCTGCACAGAAGGCAGGCACAAAATTGTGAGCACTCACATTGATGGTTATCCCATAGCAGAACTTGGCACACAGCTCGAACGCCTCTTCTCCCCCCGGGATATCATGCAATTCGAGCGCGATATTCCCAGAATCCTCAGCACTAGAGCAGAGCCGCTGTAAGAGGCCACACTTTGGCAGAAGCGGAAACTGCAACAAAACACAATATTCACTTGCTAGGATCAAACGCTTACCACTACGCCAAAAAGCTATCGCTCGTAGCCAAACACAACTTTATTTCCTTATACAACCACATTTTCTGGCCCTTCAGACCTCCGCCCAACAATCCCCTAGCCACCCAGTGCTGGACTTGGCCCTTCACGGCCTCCACCCAACAATCTACTAGCCACCTGGTGCTGGACTTGACCCTTCAGGTCTCCGCCCAACAATCCTCTAATCACCCTGATGCTGGACTTGGCCCTTCACCGGCCTGAGCTCAACAATCCGACAGCATGTTTGTTGAGCATATAACCATTAATGTGCAATCCAACTATCATCTTAAGCTTTTAGTTGAAATGAAGCACATGCTTCAATTTGGTATTAGAGTCATTCGCCATGCTAAAGGTCATGAGTTCGAATGAGTTGAAGCACATGCTTCAATTTCATTCAACTAGGAAAAAAGACAGTATGTTAATTGAATATGACAGAAAAAGATTATCTTGAACATATATACCTTGTGAATAAGATAGGTGATGCTGTTGATAGTGATTGTAAGATCACCCGGCACATCCGAAATCACTGTCCTGCATTATTTTGAAGATCAAAGTTTATATCACATGCCATATATTACTCAATAATCAAACTATATATATACATATGTTACAGTTGCATATACACATACCTAGTACCATCTTCAGTGTAAAAGGCATCTGGTCTTGTCCCAATTTTCATAAACTTCATTTCTATATTATTTTGCTATATAACTGTATATATAGAACTTGATCAATGCAAAAATGTGAAAATGGTCTGCAAACTGAACAAGAAACAAGAATCAATTACACTGAAGAATTGGGTTAGAGAATGAAGCCTCTATATGGGAAGAAATTAAACACAAGCAATATGGCACTGAGTTTGAACTTTTTGGGTGTCTTGCACTATCAACGGTTGAGATGAAACGCGGTGAAGGAGGAGGGCTTACCACAAAGAACTAAAGCTATCTCTGGAGAATTGATCTTTAAATGAAGATTACTGCAACTTTTTAAGGTAAAGTCCACACTATACCATACTGGAATTCATTTGGGGCTTGTACTTTTGATGGACACAATGGGGACCAGTATGAATGGACGGACCACAGTGAATGAGAGTATGAGACAACCTCAAAATCTGTTTCACTGTCTAGGATTTGAGGTTTGGCTTTAGATATAACATATGTATGAGTTCAAGATCCTCTCTAGCATACTTCTTCACTATATTCTGGTGATAACTTGGCTAATGAGTACTAAATATAATTGAACTTTAATATGTTCCAAGAGTCTGAACTTGGTGGGCGGACGTCGGTTGAAGAGTCAAGTCTAACAATTAGTGGTTAGGGGATTGTTGAGCGGCGGTAGGTGAAGGGTCAAGTCCAGCACATTGCCTCTCGAAAATGTGGCGGTATAAAAAAAATAAAGTTGTGAATTTGGACTGAGCATCAAGTGCTATTAAAGCCAGGTCACAAGTTTGAGCCTGCAAGAGTAGAACTGTGCAATTAAAGACTGGTATATGCTAGGAGGAGGAATTGTTGGCGGAGGCCGATGAAGGGTCAAGCTAGTCTAGCATCCTACCTCTAAACAATGTGGTTGTATAGGAGAATAAAGTTAGGCATTCACTACGAGCGTCCTAACAAGCGGTGTCACGGGTTTGAGTCCCTACAGTTAAGACTGACAGGTTGCTGGAGAGGGGAATTATTAGACGAAGGCCGAGATGAAGGGTCAAGTCCAGCATCCTGACTTCTGAAAATGTGGCAGTATAATAAACAAAGTTGCGTCATCACTATGAGCTATAGCTTTTGACTTAGATCCTAACAGAACTGTTGTAAAAGACACAATCTAGCTAAGAATCAAGAATGAGAATAGAAAGTTGGGAAATTGTTCCCAAAAGAACAAATTGCAAGAAAGTAAGAGGCAAGCAAAGAAACATGTAACATTACATTACATCATTGGGTTGACTTCATTAACCTAAGGAATCATTACAGCTGACTTACAAAAGAAAATGGCCTGCATTGTACTAAACATTGTATTCATGATGGTTAGCTGTGTATAAAGCAGTTTCCACTCTGACAAAGGGAAAAACCTCCTAAATCTTATCATCATTGAAACCAAGGGAGCAGAATGCATGTAGAGAGAGCCTCATCAGCATTTGTTGCTTAGCAAAAGTCAACTTTCTAGATTCCAATGCCAACAATATGTAACCAAAGGAGAAATATGATGCGTGTAGAAACCCTAAATCCCAATATTTCTTTGTACTGTAAGTCACGTGCACGCCATGCCCATATTCAGGTCACAAAAATTTCTTCTCCACAAAGAGCAAAATTCTCTCGTTCCTGAGCTCCAATGACCCACCCACAGGATAGTGGAATGGTACATTACAGTGGCTCAGTTACTCATTAGGTAAAAAAATTAGTGACTAGTGCCACAAAGAACACCCATATTGGGTGTAACTCTGTAGTTGACGCCGACATGATAATGAAGGGGGTAAATCACAGTGACTTAACTACCCATTTAAGTAAGAGAATCAGTGGTCTAGTGCTCACATTAAGTCTATCAATATGATTGTCATCTGTCAAGGCTCGATCATGTGTCACTGCCTACAATCTATTACCCAGGATTAATCTCCCCTCTTAACCTACCATCTTACAAACCCAAGAATCTTACAAAACTTGTAAGGCTCTGAAATGCTTTTTTCCCTTTGCCAGTTCTTGACTATTCCATATCCATATATAAATGAAAATCAAGCTAACAACAAAAGAGAATCTTTCCTTTTTCCTCAATTCTATGCAACTATAAAGTAAAAAAAACCTTTTGGTTGGTTACACCATATTAAGCAGGAATCAACAGAGAAGATAAACATGATATCAGTTTAATGTTGGCAAACCCAGAAAAAGTGGGTTCAATATAAGAGTTTTTAGGGGAAAGAAAACATACCAATTTAGATGACCACTACTGATCACTGAAGTTGTGAATTGGGAATTGAAGAAACCTTTGGGCTTTCCAAGAATGTATGCGTTTTGAGATGAGAAGAATACTAATGAATAGATGTTTAAGACCCAAAAGATCAGAAGTGTGCAAAGAGTGCAAGCTAGAAAGCACAAAAATGTAGATGGGGTTGATATATATTAATTAACTTATTAGACTTTATATATATGTGGGAGTAGTCAACATACTAATGCATAGAAAACAGGTTATTATTCATGCACAGTCCAGACAAACACTAATGCAGACAAAACTAAATTGCAAAAAGAAACAAATATATACATAATAAGGTGCGAACTGACCTTAACGTGCCAATCAGCGAACTTCTGAAAAATTGTACGCACTTACTATATTATTGCACCCCAAGGTACTCCAGGCATGTTCTGGGAATCGTGGCGGTGCAATCATGTAGTAGCTACGGTACAATCCTTCGAAGTTCACAGATTGTAGGTTTAAGGTTGGTTCTCACCTGATTATGATTAGTACATATATAATAAACACACTAATTATCACTCATTGCACAGGTTTAATTTGTTTCCCAAAATTCCATAATATAAGAATATATATATATATATAATATAATATTATATATATTAGTACTAGTATATATATATATATTATATATATTATATATATATAAAGGCCTGGATTTGGGCTGTGCAAGCTGCTACCCGCACAGGGCCCCAATTTTGAAGAAGCGCATATTTTATTTTTACCTAGTTTAGTTTGAGAAAAAAAATTAAAAAGTTTTTAATTAAATTTAAAAGGATTTATAAAGAAATGGTAGGAACATGTATTTATTGTTTTTAACTTTGAGCGTCTAAAGGTTCAAACTTGTGCACACTGTTATTATTCATAATATATGTCTAATTTTACCTGTCAGAAATATTTGTATAATCTTTAAATTACAACGAGATATTTATATATCTTTAAATTTAACACGAATATTATATAGTGGCAATTGATAAAAGGGTTGTATCGATTGTTTTTTTTTATGTTATCCTTGCTGAAATTCGAGCAATATAAATTGCCCCAATTATTCCCGTGCAGTGTGCGTGCGATGTGCGTGCGCATTCGATGCCATATATAATTTTTTGTTATATATTTGATAAATAAATTAACGTATTAGTTTATAAATTTAATTTTGGTAAGGGCCTTATCTATTACCCGAACAGGGCACAAAAATCTAAAAACCGGCCCTCTATATAAATAAATATATTATATATATATAATACAATATTATATAATATAAATATATAAGATATATTATATATATATATATATTTATAAATTATTATATATATTTAATATATGTTTGGGTGTAATAATATAATGAGTGTTGTGTGGCGTGCTGGAGATAGTTCCCATGTTGGAATTTACTCATGTAGAATTATTGTTGGCATG
Source organism: Ipomoea purpurea (assembly GCA_009835305.1). Taxonomy (NCBI): domain Eukaryota; kingdom Viridiplantae; phylum Streptophyta; class Magnoliopsida; order Solanales; family Convolvulaceae; genus Ipomoea; species Ipomoea purpurea. The sequence goes on from VALG01009867.1 coordinate 38,674, forward strand.
CAAGTGGGAGGGTATATGTGGTGAGGGGAGATGCTTAATTCTAACCCTACCAATACCATGTAAAAAAGAAAAACAAAAACCATATAATAATCAAGACTGTTTGGGGACCAGCTAGAAATTAAAGATCTCATTCTTTTAGCAATCCTCAATCATATTGTATTCTTTATTCCTTAGGTTTGTTTGATATGATGGAATGTATGAAGTGACTGACGCATCGTACGAGCTTTTCACTTTCAAACTAAAGATGTTAGTTAGCTAGGTTGATCTATGCGAGTATTACATATCTCCGCCGCATAGGAATGACCAATGGTAAGGGGATTACAGTGCACCCTAGCTTACCTTCTGACCTTTTATATAGATCTACACCACGTACCCGTATTATCTATTCAAGAAAACATTCAAAAATATAATACATACTAATAATCTAAATTATTTACACATAATAATATTCACACCACTTATATTGAAATATAAAATAATAAAAATATGTAATATATATAACTAAGCTGTTTTTTTTTTTTTTTAATCTTTGATATTTTGAATAGGAATTACAAGCTAAGGAATATTCCTTCAAAATTTAAACCCTTCCCCTAAGGGAAGAACAAAGTGGGTTTTAAGGTTTGGTTGCCCTGATTTTTGTGTTCGGCCACGTGTCTGTGTCTTAGCCGTGAGATTCATGAGAAGACGGAACCTTTTTGATTGGAACCAGTCGGGTTGACAAGGAAATATGTTGGTGGTTTTGAAGCAAGCAGGGGCCAAGATTTCTTATAATTGTGTCACCATCACAGATAAATGTTGTATACATATGCATGCTGCTAATGTATTCAGTCTTACATACGCTGTTCCAAAAAAATGAGACATTAGGACCCATAATTGAATATCATTTGGACCTTTGGCCTGCAGTTTAGCCGAGACTAATCATTTTTTTGGAGAATTTTTGCAACTTTAATTTATCATGCCATACTTCCAACATATATCAATACAATTGCTTTCTTTACTTGTCTAACCATGCTTTCTTAGTTGGAACTATACTGTTACACAGTCCAATTCACCTTAACAACCAATATTTTATATATATAAAAAAAAAACAAATTATTCTTAACTTTAATTTACTCCCTGAATTTTAATATATATCTTTTTTACAAATAAAATTAGGGTGACAAACAGAGCAGGGATAATAATACTTCTCACTTCCTGTTCTTCTGACTCCCATCCCCGTCCCGCTAGAAAATAAAACGTTCTCTCAATCCGTCTCCAAAAAGGAATTTTTTGGAGACAACAATTCTCCATATCCTTGTCAATCTTAGAGTCAAATTAGTAATTTAGTATATTTTTAATATTTAAGTAAACTAGTTAAATAATTAAATCTTAATTTAAATTATTCAGATTCAAATACTAGCTAGTATGTGAAGTCTTTAAATTTTCATAACTTCATAAATAAATAAATAAATAAATAAATATATATATAATATATATATAATATATATATATAATAATATATATAAGTATAGTATTATATATATATGAGAAACGGAAGGAATCTGCAATTTCTACCGAATGCACTGCACTACGTCAAGCAATACCGAAATGAAGGAATATAGATATAATCGCATTACTCCACAATGCACTGCAACTACTCCAACAGGCCTTGGAAATGCGCAGAGACCTTATAGGGTGCAGGGTGCATTCTTTCCAATTATTATTATGTGGACCATGGTCCACACAAGTTGTATGACCATATTTTGTGTACAGTAAAAATAATGTATATTCAGTACAAAAATAATGTACATTCAGTATAAAAATAATATACATGTTATTCAGAGAATGTACATTATTTTTTTACTGAATGTACATTCAATTGTATAAATGTCATTCAATACAAAAAATGTACATTCAATATATTAAAAGTTCTTTTTGTTATGGTCCAACATAACAATGTGTGACCATGGTCCATACAATAATTTGCCCATTCTTTTCAGTTCGCGACAAATATATATATATATATATATATATATACTATTATATATAGTAGTATATATATATCCAGAGTGAATTATGTAGAGATCAGGAAATCGGATATCAGAGGAAATTTAACCTTTCAGAGTCACATTTTGACTGTTGACACCCATGCCTTCATACTATGAGATTTCTGGAATACAATCAGGGTTGAAGAACCCTCTGAAGAGCCCAAGTTAACCAACATCAAGAAGAAAATTCTAAAACATGATTTTGAAATGCTGGTGAATATCTTATACAAATGTGTTGATACCAAAATTGGATCCCTAGATCATGTAGGTAATAAGAAGATTGGAGTCTTCCATGCTATCATGGAAAAAATAAAGTACAATCATAAATTATTGCTCTGATATTCACACAATGCACGCACCGCGCACATACAAAATTCATTTTCATAAAGGAACTTAATATATATATATATATATATATATATATATATATATATATATATATATGGTATATATGTATGTATATATATTGCTCTGATACCATTAATTATTGCTCTGATAAAACACAATGCACGCACCGTGCACGTAAATTTCCTTAATTGAATCAAGAAGTTGCAATCTACGTTTCAAGAAGTTCATATATATATATATAATATATATATAATACTATATTATATAATACCCTATATATATATAGTATGAATATATATATATATACTTATATATATAATATATATATATAATATATATGAATATATATATATATATATATATATATACTATAGTATATATATATTCATATATATATATATTAAATAATTATATATAGTATATATATATATATTGCATCATATATATAAATATATATTTTTGAACTTCCTTGAAACGTAGAATTGCAACTTTTGATTCAATTTAAGAAATTTACGTGCACGGTGCGTGCAGTTGTGTATTTATCAGAGCAATAATTAATGGTATCAGAGCAATATATATATATATATATATATATAATATATATAGGAAAATGTTAAGGTGTGAATTTCTCTTATCATGTGCACTATTGTCAGCCGTGCACTTGGCATGATCAACTTCTACCGCTGAGTGTGCACGACCATTGAGTGCACTGTGAGCACCCAAGCAATTGACAGATTGCGTGGGTTAGGACGTTTGTTTAATTTCCCTAAAGCACTATGGGGGCGTCTTTGGAGTGTTGTTTTTTATTTTGTATTTTCACCGCCGGCTTCTCATCGCGACTCGGGAATTATAACACACTAGCGTGCATCTCGTTTCGTCGTCAAACCCGTGCTCTCTAAGTTGATTGAGGCAATAGGGGTAGGGATGTTAATTTAGCCCTGAACCAATGGGCTGGAACAATAAGCCCTAAAAATTACAGGGCTAAAATCCAATCGTTATATCCTACACCACGGCGTACATAGCACTGTGCGCCGCGCGCCTCCCAAAACTACGTCATTTTGGGGTCGTGTTGGGAGGCGCGGTAGGAAGTTGCTGAGATTATGTGTATTCGTTCACAACGTTATGTGTATTGGTTCATACAGTTATGTGTATTTTTTATACAATTATGTACATTATTTTTATACAATTATGTACATCCGAATCAGAAAATTTGTGTGTATTATTGATGTGTATTATGTTAAATGTTTATGTTTATTATGTATTATGTTAAATTATGTGTATTTATTTTAAAAGAGTATGTATTTTTTTTATAAAAATTATGTGTATTCATGTATAACATTATGTTATTCAAGATAACATTATGTACAATTCTTGAACAGCGGTTTTTCTTTTTTTTTTAAGAAAAACCTACTGCCATTCACTGGGGCAGGAAATTTCAAAAAAAAAAAATAATTAAAACGACGTCGTTTTGCCATCTGGGCGCATAGTGCAATGTACGCCGTGGTGTAGGATATAAATTGCCGCTAAATCTAAAAAGATCAATCCAATAAAAAAGTAAGCTTATTGGGTTGGCTTATCCGGTTATTGGATTGAGTTGGGCCAACTCATTAATTGTTGAGCTGGCCCGTGTAATATCCAATCATTATTGGATGGACCATAGTCCATACAACTTGTGTGGACCATGAATATATGGTACATTTTTAATATGCTAAATGAACATTATTTATGTATTGAAGGTACATTATTTGATAGTATATATAAAATAATGTACTTTTATACACTACACACACTGTACACACACACACACACACATACTATATATATATATATATATATATATATATATATAATATATATATATATATATATATATATATATAATATATATTATACATATATACACACACACACACCACACTCTACATAGACACACTAATAATAGATTTTGTAAGGTCATTCTTAATTATTTTTTTTGTGTAAATCACGTTGTGGTACATGTCTTTCTTTATTCGTTTAACTTTGTAAAATCATTATTGCAAATGAGATTAGCAATATGAATTCATTTATTGTCTTAACATTATTGTGTTCACATTTATTAATAATATTTTATATTTAATATAAATTGTGTATATATTCATTTAAACCTCAATTATAATTAAATTGACTCAACAAAGTAATAACATAATTAAACTTTTAAAAATATTAAATATTAATTGTATAGCTATATTTAAATTCTTAATTAATAAAATTAATTCTGTTTTGTATCATAATATTACACAATACTTACAAATTTTTGTCCGTGCATCGCACGGGGCAAATACTAGTGTAATATATATAATATATATATATATATATATATATTATATATATATATATATATATATATATAATAATATATAGAGAGAGAGAGAGAGAGAGAGAGAAGAGAGAGAGAGAGAGAGAGAGGAAAAGTTAAAAATGCGGCGATGTCTTTAGGTGCGGTGAAATTTCAAAATACACAAATAGTGTTAACGACATGCACCAATAGTGTAAGGGAAACACACCACAATTAAATGTAAAAAAAATACCAAAAAATACTAAAAAAAAATACACAATAGACCCAAAAAAATACAATATATAACTCACCACACCCCAATGGTGTATTTCCAAACACTGTATGGTTTTTTACTCACATCTAATGGTGTGTTTTGGTGATGCGTACCTAATTTGAGTGTGTTTTTTGTGGTGCATTTTTCTAACGATGATGGTGTATATTTGTGAACTATTGGTTGACGCCTCACCGCCGCACCTAAGGGCATCGCCGCACTTGAACCTTACTTCTCTCTCTCTCTCTCTCTCTCTCCTATATATATATATATATATACTATATATATAAATATATATATATATATATATATATATAGTATATGTATGTATGTATGTATGTATGTATGTATGTATGTATGTATGTATGTAATGTATGTATTATGTATGTATGTATGTGAAAGGTTCCAATGCGGTTGAATGCTTCCCGTGCAATTGTGCGGTTGATTAATGTGCGTTAGTTTTGTACTCAATGTGCGTGAGTCTTGTGCTTAATGTGCCTGAGATTTGTACTTAATGTGCGTGATTGTGTAATGTTAATGTGCTTGAGTTTTGTACTTAAGGTGTCTGAGTCTTGTGCCTAAGGTGCGTGAGTTTTGTTCTTAATGTGCGTGAGTGTGTACTTAATGTGAATTGTTGTATGAGTTGTTGAAACTTTAAAGTGCATGAGTTTTGTGCTTAATGTGCGTGAGTTTTGTGCTTAAGGTGCGTGAGTCTTGTGGTTAATAATATGCACTTCGAAGGCATAACAACGTGCTTTGAAGGCACACCAATTAATATGCTCTAGAAGACTCAACAATGTGCTCTGAAAGGTTAACAATGTCGACTGAAAAACACAACAATGTGCTCTAAAATGCACAATAGTGTGTTCTGAAGGATATAACATTGTGCTATGTAAGAATGAAAAAAAAATGCTCTAAAAGACAAAAAAAAAAAATTAACTTATAAAAAATTATCATAATGCCACCGTATTTAATTTTTAAATAGTTTTATTCTGGACCCTTTGATCTGGACTAAATCAATGGATAAAATTAAACTCTATTTTTCACTTCACCTGATCCAATATATTATATATATATATATATATATTATATATATAATATATATAATATATAAATAATAATATATACTATATATATATAATATATATATATATATATATATATATAGTATAAAGAGAGTTCAAGTGGCGGCAGTGCACTTAGGTGCGGCGGTGCGGTTCATTGTAGGCCATTAGATTAGAATAATCCAACCGATCACATTCATATCAGGCTTTTCCGATATTTTTTCGCGCGCGTTCTCGACAGTACGCGAACTGCAAGGTTAAAGTGTCATTAGGGCACCAGAATATATCAAATCATAGTGTTGTTGTGTTTTAATGTTCGTTATTGGTGCATTATTAATCTTACTGTGGTGTATTTGAGAATTCGTGTTGGTGGTCTTCCTGAGCGATCAGTGCGACAACACTAATAGTTATACAAATATACACCATCCATGGTTAAAAAATGCACACCAAAAAAACATCACGAAAATTAGACTATGCATCACCAGAATGCACCACTAGGTATGATAAAAGCATCACACAGTGTTCAGAATACACCATTCGGGGTGTGAGTTATATGGTGTATTTTGGGTGTGCTGTGTGATTTTGGTGTAATTCTGCATTTCATTTGTGGTGTTTTTTCCTAACACTATTGGGTTGCCTTTTGTTAACACTGTTGGTGTACTACCTGACAAACGACCGATATAAATAACCACTACAATTAACCATAACACCCCCCCACTTTACCAGGAATGCGCTTAAATCTTTAAATCTTCAGAAATTAACCGCTGCCGTTAGATTAAGCAAAATCGACGACGCTGATATTGACCAGCACC
>VALG01009869.1:0-10503 GCA_009835305.1 Ipomoea purpurea
TTTTAGATTCTTTAGAAGTTAGGAATTTCAATTGATTAACGGGCAATTCCCCTTCGGTCTGATCAGACATCAACAGCAACTACTGTTCAAAGTATTTTTCCTTGTCACTCTGCCATATCCTTTCCTTATTGCCTGTATTTCTGAAGTACCGGTGTCAGATAATTGTCGAAAATTGAAAACCAAAATTAACAAGTAGATGATGATCACCAAACTAACATGTCAAATAGATCCAAAAACGGGATGTTTCCTTCCGGTGTAGCACCACTTCCATTTAATAAAAAAAGTTCCTTCATCACCTTCCTTCTTCATCTTTGCAATCACATATGTCCCAGCTGGAGTTCTCCTCATCATGGGAGAACCGGGATCAGAATAAACATCTTCAGATGACCGATCAAACAGTATCCTCGGTTAACATCCTTGGATTCCGGAGATATAACCCAAGTTTTAACTCTCCTTGTCTTGTACATGATTCATAGACCAATGCCAAGTGTGTCATCACACCACGTAATCCCTCTGTATAGGTAAATGATCAAAAGACTCAGAAAGGTCACCGATTTAATTCTAAAACGGTACACAATAATAGTCTTGGAAACCACCGGGCATCCAAACTTGTAATAAGTTACTACCCAAAATTAATAGTTTTAATATATTATCCAATACCAAAAGGCATCATTAAGAACTTCTGGAGACGCAAATAGTTCACTATGTATATTTCCAAAATATTTCTATTGAATTACAAGAAGCGTTTGTTATTTCAAGTTTTCAACCAGCGTTTTAGTAAGAAAGATGCTTGAATGCACATTTAGCAAAACTGTTACGATGTATGTGCACATACTAATTGAGCTAGCAAAATAAGTATCAATAAATGGAAGGAAAAGACTTGTATCCGTACCCATATCGAAGATCGAGTTTATGCAAGACTGTTGGCTGTTTCATTTTCATGTGGCTCAGCAGGCTGCGAATAAATTATATCACGTGGAGAGGCTTCAACTTTAGCATCACCACCATCTTGTGTCTCGGCCTTAACATTTCACAACACAGATATATATTAAGAGTTGTTTCTTAAACTTCCATTAATTCTCATACAAAATGTACTAAATACATCATACCGTTTCTATTAGAATTGAATATGGATTTTCATTTCCCATTCCTAAATATTGCTGCTATTTTATTTTTAGTACTACGGACTCTGTTACAATGCAGTATCTGATCATAACTACTTTCTCAACCTACTGAAGCACAAAAAGTCAATACGGCCTCCACTGAGGCTTGAACCCACAACCTCCCATATGTTAGCACCAACTTGGTGCCCACTAGACTATAAGGTCTGACAAATATTCTGCGCTATAATTAGCTAAAATTAAGAAACAAAAAGCATCAAATCAAAACTTTCATACACACAGTAGAGCGTTGAAGGCTTATCAGCTCTCCAATTGATTGAGCGCATCCCTTTCGAAGCTATTATTTGCATGGAATGTCTTCAGCAAGGGGCAAGTCACAAAGCTCCTCTAACAATTTTCCCATCAGCCGTCATACATCACCCTTTTAGGAAATCTTCCCGCACGGTACAATAAAAGAAAAGGCCTATGAATTGAAGAGAGACCGTATCTCTCATCTGGGAGGGTCCATTGATGTATATATGGCTGGTGCCCAACAGGCTTCACCACCCATCTAAGGACGCAAAACCAGCTGTGAAGTGGCATAATCCTCAAATAGATTTCGTCGTGTTTCTTTGAGAAGATCTTTGATAGGTTCTAGCTTGAATAATACTCTTCTGTTCATTAGATTGAACCTTAGGCCAGATGGAACCACGGCTTCTTTGGTGGATCTCCACGAGATAAACGGGATGGCAAAACCAATAGAGTCGAGTCATTCACCCAAACAAAGCTGAGATTAGCAAAAAGTGTCAGCACATATAAAGAATTACTCACTTTTCTTTTAATAATAATGTAGACATCGAGAAAGGTAAATACTTGTCAAAAATAGCATTTAGAACACATCCGTAGACTGGAACAGTGGTCTAGCAGTTCCTGTTTCCACATCAGCAACCCATACAGTCAACTTACTACTGCTATTCTCCTCCTGAAAAAAGCAAAACGCGACTAAAAATTTTAAACCGAAGACCTGGGTTTTAGCATGATATAGATTGTTAACATTCTGTGATATATAAAAATAAATGATTTCAACATATTCTACAGATCAAGATGCTTTCTGAAGCTGATAAGGCCTTACGAATTAAAAGAGTGAATGGATTTCAAGAATGGATCAACAGAATATTTCTGTCAACGATTATAAGCTAACTATAAGGCCTAAAGACATTTTCTTACAACAAATAAATATAAAGTGGACTACCAGAAGGAAACGATTTATATAACGCTTGCCACAATGTAGAAAGAGATTAGTATAAGAAGCCAATGAATGAAGTACCTCCTCAACTCGACACTGAAGGCTAAATAATGACCATTATTTTGACCTTCAAAGGAAATAGCAAATAGGTTATACAAAAAGATGATATCTTTTTTGCAGAAATGTACTGTATATTCAAAGAATAGATGAATAAAATGTGACTTCATATACAGAAGCATATGGAAAAAGAAGGAAAAGGAAAAAAGGAAAAAGTTTTCCTTCCATGAAGTACCATGTAACAAAATTAATTTTAGCCCCTTCAGGTAGACCATGAATCAACTTTTCAGGGCCTAAGGTACCATCCTCCAGTAACTGATGATCCCTATACCAGTATAGAATGACCTGAAATTGAGCATCGTAGGACTTTGTATTAGGCTCAAAAAGTTCAAAGAATGATCCAGTCCCTAGTCATAAGTAAACGATGCAACTAACATCATATTCTTGAGCTGTAATTTCATCAGGACTTACATTCGACTCCGTGAATTACATTTCCCATCAATACGGATACCAGCAAGTTTCACTCGGGCCTTGCCAAGTCCTGACAAAGGTGGCAACGATCTCCGCTTGAGGAATAGTATTTTATCCCTCTGCGGAGAGAATGATAGTGCTGGAACAGGCGGAGCATCTACAATATCTCGAATCTCTGGCGGAGAAGGCGATACTGATTCCCTAATGCTAATGTGAAGCAAGTAGCTCAGTCATCATTAATGATGGAAAATATGAACATAGTAAGAACATTCAGTAGAGCAATTGAAGAACTTTAAATGAATCAGAACAAGAATAAATAAAGCTTTTCCACAATTGAAGAACTTTAAATGAAATTTTTTCTCTAATTTCACTGTTCTTCAATTTGCTAAGCTAGTTGGGAATCTCTATAAAAAACATAAAGCCAAACACTAAAACAGAAGCTGTATCAAATTCAAAAGAGATGTATGAACATGTAAATTAGAGTGAACTCTCCGGAATAAATCGATTAAACAGCAAGAGAACAGAAACCATAAATTATAAACGAAAAACCCGAGAAATGATTGAATAAGCTTCGTCCTAATTGGCTGGAAGTAAATACCTTCATCGTCATAAGGATCAGGGGAAGCAACGGCGCCGTTAGCGGCGGAAGCTCCACCGCCGTCCTCGTTTCCGACGGCAGCGAGCGGGACAAGATGAGGAGATCTGGAGGAGGCGGGCATGGCGGAGATTCCCGAAAGATGGCGGATTGATGGAAGGGGTTTGCGGAGGAAGAGAGAATGGGAAGGAAGAGGGAATATGGGTTTGAAGGAGTGAGGGAGAAGGGGGCAGAGAGAGGCGAGCAGAGAGAAACGGTGATGAAAGGAGACGACTTTGTGAATGGGTCTCATCGTCGTCGTCATCATGTCATTACAATTAACATCACATTTCCATTCATTACAATTTCCTTTTCCACTCCACAGCCACTCCACAGCACTACTATAAATCAACAGTGATTCGTTTTTGTTTTTTACTGTGTTTTTCTTCTTTTTATATATATTCTGGCTTTTGGAGATTCGTTGGTGATGATTCTTGTACGCCAGTACGGTAATGACCATGTCTATCTGAGTATTGGGTATTGGAATTAGGAGTATCCTTCCAGCTGCCTCTGTTAGCGTTAGGATTCTCCTTCTCCGTCTACAAACTCCGCTCCTTTTGCTAATATATTTAGTTGGCATGAAATTGCTTTTAAGGTCTAATTGAAAAGAAGTAAGAAAATGATTTTGAAAAAGGCATTCGTTTTTAAGGTAACAATTTAATGTCAAATGTAGTTCATGAAAGAGAAACACACTTGGTGGATAAAATGAATTTAAATAATTATTTTCAATTCAAATGAATGTAATCATATGTCTCCATAATGAATTGCAATTTAATCCATATTGGGCACGTTTTGGGATGTTTGTTTCTAACCAACACTGCGAGTAGGTGACCTAATTCTTCTTGGGCGTTGTTAACTCACCTTATCAAATCCAACCATGCAAATTACAGGACCAATCTTTGGAAGTGTTGCCAGACAATTTACCCTATCTTGAGAATGTGTTTCCATTGCCATAGACCAGAAGCTAGAATGAAAGAGGCTTAGATTGGTGTAATGTAAGTGAAAGAGAACGGTTTTAGAGAATTGGGAGTTGGTGCGAGACTAGTTAAGATTTTTTAGGGGTATGGGAAAACATGTACGACTCAGTTTGAGAACTCTCCTAGACCTCGTGCGGGCAGTTGTAGACTTTTGGTTGAGAACCTGAACTCGATTGGGAATATGAGGCCACGATGGAGATGTCCAGGCTGAAGTTCGGAGGCTCAAGAGAGTCTAGAGGATATTTGAGTGGTACCGCGTAGCAATATCGCTCCTAGCGTCCACATCTTCCTTTGCCTACTTACTTATTGTTGAAAGATTATTTCTGTGATGATGATTTGAGACTACTTTTGAACTAAAACTCCCTTTATATTTCATTGCTTTAGTTTATTGACATTTTGAATATTGTTTAAATTTAAATCCATTTTTTATTGAGCTTTTTTTTAGATGATTTTAATCTAACTCTAGGATCTTATGCTTTTTAGTTTTTTATTTTATTTTATTTTATTCAATCTCTATCCTCCATTTATATTTGCTAACTTGTAGTTTATGTTTGTGCCATTGACTCGTAGGGGTGACCCTATCACTTGTTTTTCAAGTTCATAGAGTCAATTGTATTTTTTTTTTAGTTGAATGATATAATTACATTTTTATATATTATTCAGTGATTAATTTGAATTTTCTTTTCTTCTAACAATAATAATACTACAAAAAGCTAGCTACAACCCAAAATACTATATATAAAAGTTACAAATATTTAGTAGCGAGAATTCTAGACAAAATATTTACAATTATTTTATTCTGTCTAAATTTCTTTAAGCGTCCCATCAATATAATAACAAGTCTGTAGCAGAGAATTCAAAGGTGTGAATACAATATGGTGTTTGGTTGAAGGAATTTAAATTTCATTCTCACATATTCTAAAGATTGTTAAATTTTTTTAATTTGGTTAGAATTAGGAAGAAAAAAGGTAATTGAGACAAAATTACTCTTTTTAAAATAAAAAAATTAAAATTGATGCCTACAATAACAATAGATATTTTGATTTTATACTACTTATCCCTTTAAATTTTCTATTGAAATTAAAATTACCAGTAAGAGAAAATTTCAGTTTTGTCCACTGACTATTGGGTTGTATTAATTGCAACTTGACTTCAAAAATGATAATTTAGTACCTTGACTATGCAATTTCTATCAATTTTGTCACGCCGGCAAATCTCAACGAAAATGTTAATAGGCAATTTATGAGGATAATTATTAGTAATTTTACTCTTACTTTCTCCCCGGAGAGAAACTACATTTCCGGGCGAGTTTATACATAAAGAACAAACATTTTCCTGGTATGAGCTTCAAATGTTTGTTTGAGCTTGTTGAACAATTTTAAAAGTCTTAGACTTATTCAATATTTTTTTAAATCTGTAAGTGCATAGATTACGTTCCCAAGGTATAATTGTCTCAGAAGAACTTCAAAAGTATTCTGCACATTATATTCATCATCTGAATCTGAGACTTCATTCAATCGAATCCAAGCCTATTAATTAATGTAGATGTCGCAACCTACCCATTTCTGTCCTCATGCATGATTGCCTTGCGGTTTCCGCCGATACGACTGTCTGCGAGTCGCAGCGGCGACGACCTGTTTTCTGCAATGTTGCTTGTGCCCACCCAGCGCCTTCCACTCTGGAAAACCTTTCGCAATTGTAAGGGCACTTGAACGTCATGTTCTTCTCCGCTTCCGATTCTGCTCTTCTTCGTTAACGTCATAATCTTCATCGTCGTGAACTCATTAGACGAAGAAGAAGAAGATTTATCGACTTTACTGGGGAGCATTTTCCGAGCTGCTTTAGTGGATGGCCGTTGTGGGAGCCCAGTGAACTATGGCTCTGGAAATAAACGCCGCAAATGCTACAAAAAATACTGTTTCGCCGCGGAAATGGAGTTTTTAAATCAAGGTTGTCGTCGCCGGAGAGGTGTTCATCGAAGAAGAAGGTGGTGAGTAAAATTACTAAAATACCCTCATAAATTGACTATTAAATTTTCCGGTGAGATTTGGCCGGCAATTTGGCCGGCGTGACCAAAATTGATAGAAATTGCATAGTCAAGGTACTAAATTATCATTTTTGAAAGTCAAGTGTTGCAATTAATACAACCCCAATAGTCAGTGGACCAAAACTGAAATTTTCTCTTACCAGTAATTAATATTCGAGTAAACCAAATACTGAAATTTAAAGAGTTAATAAACAATTTGGTCCCTCAATTATTAGCAAACTGTCAATGTAGCCCCTCAATTACTTATTCATCGATTTGGTCCTCGAAAATAATTATTTTTAGTCGATTTAGTCCCTCAGGCCGTCTTCCGTCGATGGCCGGAGGGACTAAATTGACTAAAAATAATTATTTTCGGAGACCAAATCGATGTCCGGATGGACTAAATCGACTAAAAATAATTATTTTTGAGAACCAAATCCATGAATAAGCAATTGAGGGACTACATTGACAGTTCGTTAATAATTGAAGGACCAAATCGTTGATTAACTCGAATTTAAATTTCTACTCTATTCTCACTAATTCATCTCCCATGAAATTACAATTCTTTTTCCATGTAATTCCCTCCTACCAACCAAACACTCCGTTAAGGGTAAACAAACTTTTAGTTAATAACTCTCATAACCGTTAACCAAAATCGAATCATTTTTATTTATTTTTAAAATCAGTTTGATTATTAAATTTTAAACATTTTTAATTATTATTAATTTTTAGCTTAGTTTTGGTCGGTGACTCAAAGACTGACAGTGTGAATACTTTGTTTTTTGTTTTTTTGTTTTTTTTTTTTTTTTCTTTTGAAATCAAATACTTTGTTAGTTCTCTGTGGGAACAATTAGTTTTGGTCGGTATACTTTGTTAGTTCTCTGTGGGAACAATTATTTACTTTCGTGGTTGAATGTGCTCTAAAAATTAAACATATCACATGCAACCTTTTTTTTTTAAAGGATATGCAACTTATAATATAAGATAATAGGATTGCACTAACCTTCAGTCATAGTTCCAATCGTAGTTTTTGTGTTGATGGTGGTTGAATGATTCGGACTGCTGCAGATGTCTCTCACTTTTACTCAGCTCTCTCTAGGTGGTGTATGAGGTATGTAATGTGAACCGTAAGAGGACTAGTGACCTTATATAACACCATCATTGTGTTTGTATGTCTTTAGGTCTCCTAAACCCTAATTAACTAGACTCCCAATTATAATGGTGGTCTAGTTATTAGGTTATTAGTGTTGCACCACATATCAAATACTTAATATTATCATAACTTATCCTAATGTTATAATAATGACAATAGGAAAACATTACATTCTCCCACTTGGTGCAAACACTACAACTCAATAACAGAAAAAATACCAACCATGCATAGTGATATGTTCTCATTAGTACGAGCAGTATCCATTATGATCAAATGCAAACTGTCTTTGAACACTTAATTATAAAACAAAACTTAATGAAACAAACCCTATCAAGGCGTTTGGTTGGAGGGAATTTAAATTTCATTCTCACTTAATTCCCACATAATTCCAAAGGCCACTAAATTCCTTATTTTGGTTGGAAGGAATTGCAATTCCCTCATTTTCGTGGAATTAAAATCTCATGCCCCTCTTAGGATTTTAATTCCATGGATTTTGGAAAGAAAAAAAGATAATGATGAGACAAAATTACCCTCCACTTTTTAACCTAAAATTGATGCCTGACAACAACAATGAGTATTTTGGACTTTATACTACTTATTCCCTTTTAATTCCCATGTATACCAAACATTGGAATTGAAATTCCCACTAATTTTATTTCTGTAAACCAAACACTGGAATTTAAATTCTCACTTTATTCGCAGTAATTCATCTCCCATGGAATTGCAATTCCTTTTTCACGTAATTCCCTCCTTCCAACCAAATGACCCGATGTTTATTTCAAGTCCAACTGATGTACATTTTCTCAGTAATATAAAGCAAATGAAGGTGTACACACTTAATTGAGAAAAATGTCTGAATGCAAAAGAATTTATTGAAACTGAATGTATATACAAATTAGTAATTACAAAGTAGATGAAAGTCCCATTTCTAAACCAGATCCTTGAATTTAAATGGAGGCACTGCCTTTAGTCAAGGGACTGCTAACATCAGCTCAGTATGAAGTGTTCAATGAATACAACTTATTTTTGACACGCTCGATCCCTAATTCTAAAACTTGATGCGATGTGCTTACTTCGACTCCCACTTTTGTCGTTCTTAGTTAGGAAGACTGCAGCTGAGTTGTCACAATAGACTTTCAACGGCTTAGATATAGAGTCCATAATTCTAAGCCCAGAGATAAAATTCTTAACCACACACCTGAAAGTATCCGAAATAGGAAACGAACTCGACTTCTATGGTAGAAGTAGCTATTAAGGACTAAACACTTCTCCATGAGATAGCCCCACCGGCATGATAAAGACGTACCCTGAAATTGACTTTCGAGAATCAACACAGCCAACAAAGTCCGCATCAAAATAACCAAAGACATGTCTCTCTGCCTATACCAAGCTTGTAAGCCTTTGGTGTATGTGTTAGTGTGTATATTCGAGAATACAATACAATAGTGCACCGTTTAGGTAAAAACTATGTTTTCCTTTCATTAATTAATGACTTAATGTTAACTTCTAAGGGCAATTTATATCCTACACCACGGCGCGCGTTGCACTATGCGCCCAGATGCAAAACGACGTCGTTTTAATTATTATTTTTTGAAATTCCCGCCCCAGTGAATGGCAGTAGTTTTTCTTAAAAAAAAAAACCCGTTGTTCAAGAATGTACATAATGTTATACTAGAATACACATAATGTTACTACATGAATGTACATAATTATATAACAAATATACATACTCTTTTTAAAAGATAATACACTAATCTAACATAATACATAATAAACATAAACTTTAACATAATACACATCAACTCTTAACAGAATACACACAAATTTTCTGATTCGGATGTACATAATTGTATAAAAAGAATGTACATAATTGTATAAAAAATACACATACATATGAACCAATACACATAACGTTGTGAACAAATACACATACGTTGTGAACGAATACACATAATCCCAGCAACTTCCTACGCGCCTCCCAACACGACCCCAAAACGAAGTCGTTTTGGAGGCGCGCGGCGCACAGTGCTATGTGCGCCGTGGTGTAGGATATAACGATTGACTTCTAAGGCAATTTGGTATTTTATAATAATCTTAGTCTTTTTTTTAAATGCTAATAAACGATATAATAAATAATAATTTGATAGACTTTTTAATGATTTTTCCTATATTATATATCCTTTATTATGTCATTATGAGCTTTTTCTTTTTGGGTAAAAATAATATATTAAATTTCTTAGAAATTAAAGCGAATTGGATCAAAATTATAAAGATAAAAGGAAGATCAAATAATGCAACAATATCAACAAAGTCATGAGACTAAATATAATCAAATTAAAAATCATAGACGAAATGAAATTTCTCCAAATAATAGTAATATAAATCAAAGTGATGATGATGATTATATAAAAAAAAAAAAAAGTATGTGATGGATATATCAAGATATTGGTCCAAGAACAGGGGCCCAGGCGTGTATGGCTCATTGAGCAATGCCCAAGAGCAGAAATATATATTTTGTAAAAATTTGTTTAGGGTCTGACCTTATATAATTATCATTATTTTAACCTAGACAAAATCACGTTACACAACTTATAATACACAAACATCAATTACATTGTTGTTGTATTATAAAAGAAGAAAAAAAGTATGATACCATTGTGTCATAATACACTACTTTCTTGTTTCCATTTTCCCCATTGAATTGCAAATGTTCTATTATCATAAAGTTAGGTGATTTCAAATTCGTTGAACTAATTCTAAGCTCGTACAACTTCATCCCTAGATTGAGCCATTCGAACCCCATACTGCTAACTCCAGTCAGCGAGGAACCAACTAGTGA
>VALG01009873.1:0-21933 GCA_009835305.1 Ipomoea purpurea
CTCGGCGAGAAAAAGTTTAGGAAACAAGGGCCCAGACCCTTAGTCGTTTCCGAGAAAAGCCAAAGGAGTCGCCTCGACTGAGGGACTCGGCGAGTATATAGAAACAACGGGGCACTGACCCTAAACCGTTTCTGAGAAAGAAAAAGCCTAAAGGGTCGCCTCGACTGAGGGACTCGGAGAGAGTTAGGAAACAAGGGCCCAGACCCTTAGTCGTTTCCGAGAAAAAGCCAAAAGGAGTCGCCTCGACTGAGGGACTCGGCGAGTATATATAGAAACAACGGGGCACTGACCCTAAACCGTTTCTGAGAACAGAAAAAGCCTAAAGGTCGCCTCGACTGAGGGACTCGGCGAGAAAGAGTTAGGAAACAAGGGCCCAGACCCTTAGTCGTTTCCGAGAAAAAGCCAAAAGGAGTCGCCTCGACTGAGGGACTCGGCGAGTATATATAGAAACAACGGGGCACTGACCCTAAACCGTTTCTGAGAACAGAAAAAGCCTAAAGGGTCGCCTCGACTGAGGGACTCGGCGAGAAAGAGTTAGGAAACAAGGGCCCAGACCCTTAGTCGTTTCCGAGAAAAAGCCAAAAGGAGTCGCCTCGACTGAGGGACTCGCGAGTATATATAGAAACGACGGGGCACTGACCCTAAACCGTTTCTGAGAACAGAAAAAGCCTAAAGGTCGCCTCGACTGAGGGACTCGGCGAGAAAAGTTAGGAAACAAGGGCCCAGACCCTTAGTCGTTTCCAAAAAGCCAAAAGGAGTCGCCTCGACTGAGGGACTCGGCGATTAGAAACGGCCAGACCCTAGAAGAGAAAGCCCAAAGGGTCGCCTCGACTGAGGGACTCGGCGAGAAAAGTTAGGAAACAAGGCCCAGACCCTTAGTCGTTTCCAAGAGAAAAAGGGAGTCGCCTCGACTGAGGGACTCGGCTTAGAAACAAGGGCCCAGACCCTTAGTCGCTTCAGAGAAATCCCAAGGGTCGCCTCGACTGAGGGACTCGGCGAGAAAAGTTAGGAAACAAGGGCCCAGACCCTTAGTCGTTTCCAAGAGAAAGCCCAAGGAGTCGCCTCGACTGAGGGACTCGGCGAGAAAAGTTAGGAAACAGGGCCAGACCCTTAGTCGTTTCAAGAGAAAGCCAAGGGTCGCCTCGACTGAGGGACTCGGCGAGAAAAGTTAGGAAACAAGGCCCAGACCCTTAGTCGTTTCCAAGAGAAAGCCAAAGAGTCGCCTCGACTGTGGGACTCGGCGAGAAAGAGTTAGGGTTATCTTAAGGCTCGAAGCCTTAGAGATTTGCCAGTATTAAAGAATTCGAAGACAAATTACGAGAGAAAAAAGGAAAAGCTTTTTCATTAGAATAAGGCCGAAAAGGAGGCCAGCCTTTACAAAAAAAGAAAGGGCTATCTTAAAAGGCCCTAAGCTACTGGGGAGGGGGTGTCGACGTCGACCCCTTCAACTTGCGCCCCTGCCGTTGGTTCAGCTAGGGGAACAGAGGAAGGGTCCTCCGCCTGAGGAGAGAACTCGGTAAGCTCTGGAGGCGTCGCTGCGGGAAGAGTCGACGGATCAATAGATGCCGCCGGCCCTTCAGCATCTAGCACCGGCTTGAGGCCCCAGCCCTCGGGAGTGAACGAGGAGTCGCGAGCCAGCAGCGTGGCGTGGATCTCTGTCTGCGCCTCACGGAAGCCAAGGCGGTAATCGCGGTCGCCCAGGTCCAGAAGGAACTCGTCGCCTTCTGGGTCCGCAGCCCTCCTTGGCACCTCTTTCTTCCGGGCTTCCACCGCCGCTCGCACATCCGCCTCGAAGGCTGCCGACCTTATTGAATCGTGACGGCGGTCGCGGCGTCGTGGATGCCTTTTCACTTATCCTCTCCTCCTCCCATTGCCGGGTAACCTTAGCAGCTCGGAGTTATGCAACCTCCACCATCTTGCGCTCTTTGCCTGCTACTCCAAGAAAGCCTCCTCCGCTTGGCGCAGCTTTAGGATATTGGGAGCGAGCATCTCGGTCCTGAAGTTTATGGGACGTTTGCCCATCTCCATCTGGACGGTGAATTCTGCACGCCACCCACAGTCCGGACGCGAACAAAGAAAAGTGAAGAGAGAAGTCGCATGAGAATCTTACGCGGTACGAATTGCCTGGAGCGAGGCCTTCAATAATGAACCCGTCGCCCGTTCAGGGCCTGGGTCGCGCCGATGTCTTTGGCAGGCGACGTCAGTGCACCATTCGGATGTTTAGGTGTCTGCCATGCCAGATTTTGGGCGTCCTCGCTTCCACCTCGTGGGCAGCAGCTTGATTTCTTTGGAGTCGGCCCCTCTGCGTGTTCGGCAGGACGCTTGGAGCTTGGGCTCTCAGTCGAAGGAGGAGGTGGCTGCCGAGTGGGCGACACCACGGGCGAAGGCGTGAGATCGACCACGTTATGAGAAGGTGGAGGAGTCGGCCGAATCACCGGCGACGGTTGAGAGGAGGAAGCGGCGGCGGCACTGGTGGAACGCTGCGTCAAGTGACGCCTCATCTTTTCCAGCCCTGTCCGCCATCTCTGGAGGTCGGTGCAACGGCCTCGTCGGAGCTGGAGGAGTCAGAAATCGTACGGACCTGCAAGAAAACCGCTCAGATGTGAGTGTTTCAGGTTAAAAGAGAAAATAAAGAAGCAGGAGCGAGTCGAGAACGGGGTAAAAGACGCTACCTATGGTGGCCGGCTCCGGCAGAGGCCATAGCTATGGCATGGCCCGGACCCGGGACAAATACTTGACCGAGTACGGCCCCATGATCTTCAGGAACTTCGCCGGCCCTGGACAGCATCTTCCGTAAAGATGCGCCGAGCAGCAAGGGTGTGAAGAGAGTCGCCGGCCACAGGGTCGGAAAAGAGAATGAAAGGGCGAGGTCGGCAAAGAAGTAAAGGGCTTCACTCTTTGATCGGAGTCGGATAACCCCTCGAAAAGTTGTCGCCCAGACGGGCGCGACTTGAGAGCAGCCGGGCGAGTGAGAGCCGACCTTCGTTCCACGGTAAAGCGGACCGGAACAAGTCTAGATCCCGGCTCGGCCTTGCACCATGGCAGGTTATTATGAAGCTGGTTAAGAGGCTTGCTGGAATTGGCATAACCTGGCCCGGAACCAGGTTTATAGTGCCGAACAAGAAGTGAAAGAAATGGGTGAGAGGCACGGAAGCCATGCGACCGACTGCAGGTGAATGCCCACAAAACCCTCCGGCGGGTTACATGGATGGGCCGGCCCCTGCCGGACACCTATAGAGCGACAGGGCAAGCAAAAACGGCATATCAACGGTCCGCTGCTGTGGCCTCGACGGGAGACGGGTAGGCTGAAATATCGAGTCGATTTGCTCGCGGCCGTTCGACGCCGTACCGAGCAGAGCCGCCACCGTGGTTAGCGTGGGCTGGGCTCATCGGAGTGGCCGCCCCGAAGAAGAAGGGGTTAGAAAGAGAGAAACACGCCTGGCAGCCTGCGGCATTTCCAGACGGCGGACAACGGGAAAAAGACGCGGATGCGGCGAGGTCCCCGCCGGGTTGTCAAAAGGTTGACGACGGGTGGAAGGAAGGCATAAGAAGAGGAAGACATTATTACCAGATCTGAGTTTAGGCTGGGTGAAGCACGATAACAGAGCAAGAAGCTTGGTTGGAGAACTTGAAGAAGAAGAGATAGAGGAGAGGAGCCTTTTAACGGAAGGGGAACCCGGGAAGGCCTGCCACGCGGACCTCCTCAATGGAGGGATCGGAGGCGACAAGACATCGACGGACGCCGCATTTAAATGCCTCGATGGGCGGTGGCTGGCCGTTTAGGTCTAAGGGCTAAGCCTGCAAACGGCGCGTCATACCCTAGACATCGAGAGCTGGATAGCTTGCCGGCCTTGCTAGGCCGAGGCCATCAAGGCCGAACCATGGGGGCCCACCAAGTTCATGCTGGAAGTTTCTAGAAAAGCCGGCTGGCGGCCACCCTGAAGGCCGGGTTATAGTTACTGTCGCAGGTCGACCATGAATTTTCGCGAGTCCCTCGCCTAAGGGGATCGCAGTCGGGCACATTTTTTTAAGGCGGTCATGATAACCAGGGGTGGACCAAAAGACACGCAAAACCAAGAACCGACATAAAACCATGATTCATTTCTCCATGAACGAGGAAGTTCAAAGACCGAGGACTGCGGCCGACACACATTCAAGGAGAATAGACGGGCGCTAGGCTTGTAGCTTCTTTCTCCTCTCCGCATGCGCAGACCGGCTGGGACTCCAGGAGTAGTTGGGGAGGAAAGGCAAAGGACTCGGCTCGGCTCGGGCTCGGCAGTTCCTCCAGATACACTGCGGCTTCCCATCAACATATCATCCGCAGGGGCCTTTCCAGAGCACTTGGCGACATAGCTACGCCAAAAAGCGGAGGAGCCTCCCACTCTATGTCCTCCCTCCGGTTCCGGGTCCTCCACCACAGGTTCCATCTCAGCGTCATCCGGCTCTACGATCATCAGGTCAAGCATGTCGGGAGGGCACCACGATAGGGTCAGAGGTGGAGTCCCCACCAGGTGCCCTCATTAGCGCCCTTTTCTGCCGGAGCTCCTCCAGCCGGGCGTGCTCCTTGTTGCGAATAGACCAGACGGCGATCACCGTCTCTGAAGCTCATGACTTGAAGTTTTGAAATGAGGAGTGGTGAGAAACACAGAGCCACCAAGAGCCCTTATATAGAGCCTCGAGGGGCGATAACCCAGGCGCAAATCACGGAGGGAATCATAACTGACGTAACTGAGCCGGATTGGATGGGCGGTGCGAATCTCTGTCAGAGATTAATCCCATCAATTAGCTCGGGAAGGCGGATTCGCACGCTAGACTGAAAAGCCTGACTCGCCCCGGGAGGCGGAATGCTTTTACAGGTGTCAAACGCAGGGAGGACTCGACACGATGGTCGACTCCTCAACCGTTCAGGACGGACGAGTGCACTAAACAATACGAAAGAAGAGACAGAACGCAAAGAGTGTGTTTATTATAATAAAAGAGGTGTAGGCTTACATGGAGCTTATTAAGCGAGAGTAAAAATGCTCCTAAAGGACCCCCCCTAGAATGTAAGGCCGACCCCAGCCCACGTGATCACTCGCCCAGCGAAGAGGAGTCGCTTCCAAAGAACCCTCCCGATGGTCCAGGAGGGGATGGGCAAAGCGAGTCCCAGAGGCCGGCATGAGTGGTGGCACCTCACTCTTCATCGTCCGGGTACATATCCTGGTAGCGGACGTAGTCTTCCTCGTTCATCAGCCCCGTAACTGGACCGTCCAGGTCGTCCAGAGGGATGTGAAGGTCATACGGAAGGTCAGTTGCTCTTGGACGGGCACATCGACGACGGTTCCACCCGGGAAGTTACTCGAGCGTCGCCGGAGGGGGAGAAGGGCGAGAGAACGGAGCGGCTTCACGTCAAGCAGGAGTCGGCGGACGAAGAGCCCAGAGGCAGCGCCAACAGGAGATCTTTGAGGGGCTGAACGAGGAGCCTTCTTCTTGGGCTTCTTTCGGGCCCGAGTCCGTTTTGAGGGCAATGGGCGCCAGGGCGACCCAAAGTCAATTCGCTTCCCTTTCAACGGTGAAGCGACCCTAAGGGTTGTGAGTAAGGTGAAGAACAACTAAGGTATTTTTATAGAGTGCCCAGCAGTCACGCGCACCTCGACCGCTCCCCCCCCGGAGGACGGGCGGGCGCCACGCAGGCGCTAGCGGCGTCGATTATTCTGGGCTATCTGCAAAATTGAGTTCTATATAAAGCATGTATCTTGATTCTCACCTCTTGTGGCTGATTGGCACCTTAGACGCCTCCTACGGTTGACTGGAATCAGCGGGAGTAGAGTAAAGACGGTCCTCAAGTAAAATATACTTTTTTCAATCTACTATTATGTGTTTTGAGGATAAGGATGCAGTCAAATAGGGGTCATCCTAGAAACAAAATATTCACGCGGGAAGAACTCTACAAAGTTTTGTAAGGCACTGAGAAGTAGCTTCGGACCAGACCCATTGGCCCAGCAAAGAAGGCACCGCGTACCAACTCCCCAAAATAAAAGTTAAAGGCATGCAAAAGTTAGGCCTTCAAAATGACAGAGATGTCGAGGAAAAATTGGGGTCATCTTGAGACGAGGTCGCCAGTAGCCGTAAGCGACGAGTGTGATGAATGCCCCGGAGTCTCAGGAGTTCGGCTCCTTCCATGTTCATTTGGTCCCAATCGTGTACATGTTCCGCCGTTATTCCCAGGGCTTACTAGAAGTGAACCGGGCTGCATACAGTACAATTGAGTTATGGCTGAAGGCGATCAGGGGCCAGAGAATTAAGGGTCGCTTTCTCCGATGGAAGCGACCAACTAGGCGCCTTCGCCGAATCTCGAGGAAGGACGGCCTTCACTTCGCCTTCTGTAGGAGAATAAGTGACCAGAATGTAACCCGTCCCGACCAACCCTCGTCGAATCTTCGAGGAAGACTGCCTTTTCGCCTTCTCCTAAGGAGAAAGTGGACAGAATTAAAGTCGCCGCAGCCGAAACCTGGTTGTCGAATTTTATCGTACGGAATAATAAGCAAGTGTACCCGTTTATAACTCCTGATACCAAAGGAAATCCATCTCCCTACTCGGTCATGGGAAAGAGGCCGTGTTTCACATTAATGTACCTGCAAGGGAGTGCCATGTTTTCCACCAAGAAAGAATGGGGTTATATAGCACGGGAAGTCCGCATTTGTTTTTGTTAAAGGGCTATAGTGAATGATTTAAGGCTCTAACTTGTTGGACCTCAAGGGGTCTAGACCGGTGAGTCATCAATGTTACTAAAGATAACAGAAGCCATTTCGTTTTGTAAAAAAAAAAAAAAAAAAAAAAACAAACATCCTTTGATACTTTGTCAACGTTTGATTTGTGGATTCCATTCTTTTTAGATACCAAGAAACCGGCTCGGCGCTTGAAAATTAGTATGGAGAATGCTTAGAATAAGTTCATCCGTACTTGTTTGTTTGTTGTGAAATGATTTGTGCTATCACTATATATAAAATACAATTTAATGTTCTGGTTAAAAGTACAACAAAAAAAAGGCAGTGATAAAAAGCCATCTTTTAATGATAACAGGCCTCCTCCAAACTCTGTATCAATGTTGAATTTAGCGGTAGCGGACGGTAGGTATCAATGTTGACCTTAGCGGGTAGCTTGTGATAAGAAGAACCGGATTGGAGAGAACACGCAAGAGAGAGAAATAAATCAACTTAGAAGTATATATTAATGCGTTCGTACCTTTCAACTGAATTTCTTAGAACAATTAGACTTTTGATGAACTGAAAGGATATGAAGATTCAATATTCCTCTCACTTTAAGGTAAGCAGACGTTAAAAGGGATTACCGTTCGGTTTAACATTTCAAGTTTGGATGTAAACAACCATCCACTTTCTTTATGGGTCTAGGGGTGGATAATCCTCCCGGCAATATACAACCATAATAATAAATCTCGATACAAATACTAAACGGATAACCGAATAGTTAGCACAGTTTATTTGATATTTTGAATATCTATTATTTTTTCTCAACTAATATATTAGTATATTTTATCTTGTATATAAATCTATAAATACCGGTCCTTATTAATAAATAATCGAATTGAAAATTGGAACGGTTTTTGGTTATTAAATATATAAATATATTATTACCCCACATTATGGCCTATGCTCAGTTTCTATCTATTTTATTCTACCAAAATTATCTCATTCAAATGAAGGGTAAAGTAGAACAAAATATAAAATTGAACTTGACGTTTCTTCCGATCCACCAACCTTACAATCATTTATCCTTAAGTTGTGATCATAATTTATACATACTATGCACTGTTCACCAAATATTCTATTGCAGTCACCCAATATAGACTCTTATCAATCTACGCTTGCAGGTTCCATACGCTTCACATCGCATAATCTACATCACTATTTGAATGATCTATCCCGTTACAATGTACATGTTCATATATTATAAAATATAAAATGCTGCAATCCTGCCATACATAAGAAGCTAAGTTACAACTATAATTTTACATTTTCTTTTTTTCCTAACAACAGTTTTCAAAATTTTGTAGACGCTGATGAAGATACTATACATTGATCAACCAAAAAAAAAAAAAAACAATAAAAAGAAAATAGAAAGAAACGATACATATATACGGCCATTTCGTTGTTTTAGCTGTGTTGAGGAACGAAATGAAGAAATTGGATCTATACTAGCTAATTTAATTCTTCCTGATCCTACTCATTGAAGTGATATTACGACCATCGAATAATCCCTCGATCAATGTCTCAATATCATCAGGCTGATACTTTATATACTTCTCCGGGTGCTTAGTATTACTATCAAGATGTTGTTTAAACCTGGCCACGAAGGACCGGTACGCCGGAATCACCACCGCCGATATGGAAACCCTAAGCTCCGACTGAAGCTGCTCGTCGTTTACCACCCAAGTGCTCTGCGATTTGTGTATCTCGTCCATCATGTTGCTGAAAGTCTTGAACCTTTCTTTCAAGGCGGGTATGGCTACTTTACCGTGGTGTTGCAGCCCTTCGTGGCTTAAGATTTGCAGCACTTTACTCCACGTTTCTCTCTGGTAGTTCTTGTGGAACTGTCTCACCACCGTCGATCTTTTCCGGTAAGATTTGTCGCCCATTACTTGGCGGATCTCCGGGGAGCCTTTGATTTTTTGTAATATGTATCTGCCGTTGTTCATCAAGAACACGAGGCGGAGTGATGGGTCCTTGTAGAGCTTCGACTTGGCTTCGAGGTTTGCGTCGAGGAGGTCCATGATGTTTTGTACCTGCGCCGAAAACAACGATGTTGGCTTGTCGGCGGTGTCTGAAGTTTCGCCGTTGGGGAGGGAGTCGGGGTTTGTGTGTTTATGGAATATCTGCTCGAAGGTGGTTTTGAAGTCGCAGGCGTATTTTAGATAGTTGAGGACGTAACGGGTGAGCGGATGAACTGCGCCGCCGGGGACCGGATTTCTCGCGGCCATGTCGTTTTTTATTGAGTTTTCCAGATCACAGAAAATGTTTAAGGAGGCTTCCCCGATTCTGTCTCCCACTGCGAGTATCTCGGACTTGATCTCGTGCACGAAGTCGTCGGAGCAACCGTCGCTGATGGCGGGGATTAGATCCAGGATTGTTTCGTACATTAGGAGGAATTTGAAGAGCTTCTCGGCGGCGCGTTTGGTCTGGGCGACGGCGTCGGCGAAGTCGAGAAGCTGAATGACGACGGCGCGGCTAGGTTGCTGAAGAGGCTCCTGGAAATCATGGGGTAACCGGAGAAGACAGCCTCGCCAAGCTCCCTTTCCGCCGGGAAGAGAATTTTGGAGCAAATTTTGGATACTCTCAACCCAATTTCATGATCTCTTCTTCCAAAGAATCCCAGCTCGTCTTCAGTATATTCCTCGGTGTTGATTTTCTCGTGTTCCAGTTTTTTTATCTGCTTGGAGAAATCGTTCCGGCGACAAATGGAATACACCTGGCAGCATTCCGTCTCGTAGCCGGCGGAGAGCATGACGTGTGCGATCCGGTTCATCCTCGTCACCACCTCCGGCGGATACGGCTGATACGACTCCTCTTCTGGCGGCGGCGATCCGCCGCCGTCATCTCGATTGGAATTGGTGACGGTGGCGTTTTTGACTGCTGGGGAAGCGGCAACGTCGTCATCATGTCGGGAATCTTCTAATATGATCCGGAATTCCTCTTCCAAGAAAGCCATGGCTCGCTGTAAAACTGAAGTAGAGCCGGAGGAGGAGGAAGAAGTGGAGGGAAACTCCGTCAATTTTGACAACCTCGTTACTGCCTGGTAAAAGAAGGATTCCTCTTCCGTCATTTTACCAATCTTGGTTCGGCTCTCGCCGGACGACAAGTTGCCATTATCGTACTTGGCGATCCTCGACTCTATCATTTTCGTCAAATGTTGGACGGTGTCTTCATTATTATTGTTTTCTGTCTCTTCTGAGCTGCTGTTTTCCATTATATACATATATTTCAGATAATCGATTTCAATATAATTATTATTATGTATTCAAACTGGCAACCACTCCATCAGATAATATCAGATCAGTCTGGAAATATGGACGACGCTATAATCGACGACGAAACCATTAATGGAAATATGGAAACTGAAACTCCTAATGGATAGGCCGCGACAGGGACGACGACATACATACATACATTATAACAACGTTGCTTAATTTTGTGAAATGATGAAAATTGGTTACGTGAATTGAAGAATTGACTTGTCGTTGAGCATTAGTTTGACACTTGACCCGATTCACAAGCTAAGGTAATGAATTATTAGTGCTTCCCCGCGACTCATTGCTAGCCTTTAAATTTTAATTTCTACTATACTTATATGCGACTTCAACTATACATATAAATTAATAATAAGTTTTTTAGACAACAAACTTACTAAATTAGTCAAACCCTTAACTTGAATAGGTAATAACAAATTAAGTTGCATTGACCATCTTTTAATTTGGTCTAGACTGATTTACTTCATTCTGATCCTTTATCCTGTATGTGCACATCATTTGAATAGAGATGAATTTCTCTTATCACTTTCGTGCAACTGATAATAATACAACTTTTATTACATTGATTTGTTTAACTAAGTAATAATACAACTTTTATTACATTGGGTTGTTTAGTCACATAAATTAAGTGGTAGCTAGCTATAAATTAATTTTACAAACAAAATTAATAGCTTATTATTACGTAATTTAAATTCTCACTTTATTATTTTTTCATCCAATTACAATTCTTTCCCCTCCCTAATTCCCTTATCCCAACCAAATGCCATGTAAAGGAAAGACAAAGAATAATAATAATAATATAATTAAGCAGCACAGAGGACGACGGCAGCCGGCGGCTGCTCAATTTGTGCATTCACAGGGTGGGTGAATTGGAGGACATTATCGTTAAGATTAGGATTTGTCGGCGGCAGAGGCTGTGGCGCCGTAATCATCATGGTTTTCCCGGCGCGGTTTTCTTCTTCTCCTTCTTCGCTCTTTTGGTCTGGCTTTTCTCCTTTTTCTTCAGTAACGGCGTCACTGACGGTGATGGCTGTCGTCTTAGAATCCTCCACAGATGAGTGCAATAATTCCCCTAGCCCTGCCACGTTTATAATGAGCTCCGGCACGACGCCCTTTTTCTCCTCCGCCACTTCAACTGGCTTCCGGTTTCTGTAGATTCCGTATAACACCATTTGTACGATTCCCAAGAAAAACCCCAAAACGTTTGGTAACTGCACCATTTCAAAACCTTGTTATTTTGTTAAAAGTAAAGAATTTAGTAGCTATAGTTTACTGTAATTTACTTTTAAATTCTACTCTACTACTTTTACTTTCTGATATGA
Organism: Ipomoea purpurea; assembly: GCA_009835305.1. Classification (NCBI taxonomy): domain Eukaryota; kingdom Viridiplantae; phylum Streptophyta; class Magnoliopsida; order Solanales; family Convolvulaceae; genus Ipomoea; species Ipomoea purpurea. Next base: position 11,347 of record VALG01009873.1, read on the forward strand.
CAAATAATAGTATGTTATTTTCATTATGTGGGTCCATAAAATGTCTGTAATTAATTAAAAGACGTGTATGCATGGGTACGAGGATTATGTCTACTGGCACTCGTAATAGTGTGTACTTACAGCAATGCACATGTCCTTCAACAGCAAACCATAGCCTAACCACATAACTGCAGTCAACGTAAGGAAGAAAGACAGGTTGAACGGCATGAACTCTACGCTCTTTGTCTTCACCACTTTGAACTGCATTCATCATGCAATAACAATAATTTTTAATTTATATATATTTATAAAACAAATTTAATTACACACACACACACAAAAAAAAAGGAAATTAAGTGCATAAATAATATACCACAATGCTAAGAGGCGCAGCGAAAACGCAGACGGAAAAAGCCACACAAATCCATCCCACAATGTTGACACGAAGGGCGCCCTTAAAAGGGAACATTGTGGCCAACACAATCACAGAGTAGAGTCCTCCAACAAGTAACAACAACATCTTCATGGTTTGACGCTGTTATAATAAAAAGGTTAATAATTGTCTTTACATTTAAGGTTAATTATTAATTATATATTATCTAGCTGAGCTACGCTAAGCTGAGCGTACTTACCCTAGCGATTTTGGAAGCATAACCAAGAAAAATGGAGATGTAAAGTGTTTCGATGACACATCCGATAGAGTTGATGGAGATGAGAAGAGGAGCACTCTTCTTGAGGAAAGCATAGTACATCCACAACATAGCAGAAAATAAGGATACAACATAGGGAACGGATTGATAACCCAAGGTTGATTTTGCTTTGTAGATTCTTATAAATGTCGGCCTGCATGCATCCATGCAAAAACAATATATATTATATTACCACTTTCATTACAACATGCAACTTAAGGATAATTATTGTTAATAAAACAACAAGTTTGTGGATCAACTTACACTGGGGCTAAGAATACAAGAAGTGATACAATGTTACCTGAAATAATGAGAGAATCAAAAGAATTATATATATGCTTTGTTTTAACTAAAAAAAAAAAAGGGATCGAGAAAGGTAAGAAAGAAAGTTGATTGAAGACACTTACCAAGGACTCCAAACACAAAGACCCATGGGTGATGAAGATCAAACAATGCCATCTCTTTGAATGGGTATGTAGGAAAAGTACTCAAAACTCAACTCCCTTAGCTTCTTCAACAGATCGAGATAGTTAAAGATTAATTAGTAGCAGAGTTCTTGATTGAGATCGATCAGAAACTTTGTTTCTCTCTCTCTCTCTCTCTTTCTATCTCTCTCTACAATATCATGGTGGCAACTCTAATGGGATGGTAGTATTTATAGGTGATGAGGCAATGGAAGCTTGCGGGCACAAGTAATTAACGTTGGAGCAAGGTGCAGTGTCGTACGATAAAATCATTAGCCTAGCTAAGCAACGCGGCCCTTATCGACTTCTACTACATGTCCCCAAATCATACTCCCTCAAATTTACTCCTTGATGTGACGGGTTCTCATAGGTCGTTTTCTTCGTGTGAGATCCTGTAAAAGCGTCCACATAAATATTTTAAGTGTGGAAGTATAAATTGAGAATACATGTAATATTTTTCCGCCCTTATCAGCTGCTCTCACGTGATCACATCCCATCTGTTGCCGGAATCAACACATAACTATTCTACATACCTAGACAGCAAACGATATGTTTTTTTTTTCCTATTATGGTGAAAAACTCCAAATATTTCCTAGTTACATTAAATTTTAGTTCATTTAGAATTGAGTCTTGGTTTCGTCCAATTATATCATGAATCTTATAAACATACCCCAAATTTATGAAACTAGAAGATAAATGAAATCAATCTAATTTCGAAACTCAAAATTTTATATACTTTTGCGCACATGGACCTCATCCTAAACCCAAACCGTCAATATTTGTGATAGAAATCGAACCTTTCACTTGCTGCCAATATATTAAGTGAGGCTTCTCGACCACATTTGTATCCGATTTCATTTGATGAGAATACAAGTTTCAAGTTGGCAGGAGGTCCAAAGGATCAAGTATAACATTCTATTATATATCAAAACGTGACATTGGCTTGCTATTAGGCAAGGATAAAGAAGTAAAATTGGGAACAACCAACGTAACTCCCAACGAAGTTGGTCAGATAGTTAACTTCGTAATACAAAGTTCTAAATTCGATTACATGTGAGATCGCTTCTAGCTATAGTTTTTGGAACAGGAAAAAAACGTTTAATCTTTACAATTAAACACTAAAACATTTGTAACAATAGTTAATTCTAGAAATGATTCATTGGCTATGGATGATATTTATCAAATATTATTCTCGATTTTTAATTAGACCATAAATGATCCATTGGCTACTAATTTTTATCAATTTTCATTCTTGACTTTCAATTTGACTATAAATGATTCATTAAGTATGAATTTTTATTCCAAATTTGATTCTCCAATTAAACAAATGTCAATTTAATAAACATTAAATTTAAGAAATCGTATCAATAAATGATTAGTGTTATAAGTAGAGATTATAATTATACATATTAGTCAATAAATGCAGTGTACACTTGTGATCGCCCGTCTTTTCAACAATTCGCAATCTATACTCTACACATAATACTGTTGAGGTGATGTGCCTTTATTAATTCCTATTATTGAGAGATTTTTATGGCTTTTAAGACCATCACCACACATTTTATTTTATTTCTTATATTTATTTAAAGAGGAATTATAAAGGCCAATATAGAAAGACAACAACCAAATAAAAATAAAAAGAATTGTCGAGATCCTTCCTTAAGCTGGATGCCCTTTGATGCACTACAATTATTCGAAGACCCCACATATTAATTCACCAAAATGTTACACATGGACCAAAACGTTACACATGGAATTGGTTAAGGCGGTCAATTTTAGGAACAATATATAATATGTTACACATTATTTTTTAGTTCCGTATAACAAAATAATTTAAACGTAAACTTTTTTTTTTTTTTCAATTCTTGTTTTTGTGGTTTGGCAAACATTAATTGTGACAACATCCCTAAAAATAGGGCAACAATCTTACCTAGGAGCATGGGAATTAATCTAATTAAGTATACAGGAAATGGAAGGTCTGACACAACATTCAATTCACCTGCCCAATTGTACGCTGAATTATATTTTGAAATTGTTTTTTATTTTTTGAAGAAATTATATTTTGAAGCTGATCCACTTCTACTTGTCTTTCTCAATCTTCGTATAGAATTAATAACAAGTTTTTAAGATTATTAAAACTTTGATACCTCATAATCGTGATTTAACGGTGATAATAAAGTGTCTTTCCCGTAATGGAATAGTGAATTCAATTTTAAGAATCAGAATTGCATTAACTATGAGTGCAACGTGTCATGCTTATAAGACAAAAATTAAAAGGATAGAATTAATGATGACTTGATGATGATTAATGATTTTCGGGACAATCTAATTAACAGACTTGATTCGACATTTAACTTTATAATCATAGTATTTTAAATTGGTTTTTTTAATTTGAGTCAATCAACTATGAAAAATATAAATTTATTTATTTTTAAAGCACATTTAGATAGTAGTTGTGAATTTTCTGGTAAATTGAAGGATTAGTGATTAATTTCTAAGTATAGTAGGTGCATGCCATATATATATATGCCTTGGTTCCTACGTATTACGTTATTGTATATATAAGTAAATTAAAGGGCGAAAATGGATGAATTATCCTTGTCATATGCCAAGTTGCCAACTAGTGACAGAGGTAATGAATATGTGGAGTTGAGAATTGAATAAACATTACTGACTACTGAGCTCTATCCAAACAAAATAATTTTTTATTAAATTGTTAGATAACAAAAAAAGATAATAATCTATATTTAATTTAATTAATAAAATTTAAGAAATTAATTAATCGAGCATATATATATATATATATAATAATTTAAAAATTTCCAATTACACAATATTTGTGTTAAGGATATCTGAGAACAGTACTATAGAGAAATAAGAACCAATCTTAGTCTGACATTTGTAAAAATTTGACGAATTTGATAAGATTTTTTTATAAATGTGATAGTATTTTCGTAATTATCATCAACTTTACATACTTGAACACTTAAATATGCAATATTTAACGACTAAATATGTAAATTTGGTAAATTTTATAAAATCAATGAAAAAACTAAATTTTAAATCTAAACAATGAATGCTAGACCTTAAGCAATAAAAGGTGAACAAAAATAAACCAAAAACTCAACATAAACTCTAAAATTGAAATCCTAAGTGCAATGCATTTTCACATTTTTACAAGTACAGTCTTTTATTACTAAGTATGTATGCAAAATGTTATAAAATACTAAAAGTGCAAAATGTTAATACTAAATGTGAAAACCCATAAAATTTTAAAAATTGCAGATTTTAGTGTGGTATAGTAAAATTTGTGATAATTACAAAAATATCACATTATTTTTTTTTTATAAAAAAAATAAATTTGATCCGTCTGGTTTTTCTGATATAAAGTTAAAATTAATTCTTATTTCTCTCCAAAGAACTTGTTCTCATTTGATTCAATATATATACTCCGTACAAGACTACTACAGTTAATGTAATATTGGTGGCTGAAGGTGGACGACAGAGGTATATACTGTCACTTCTCACGCTTTTTTTTTTTTTTCTCGTTTTAATGAACTTGTCATATTAATATGCTAAAGGTCAATGAAACTACATACCTTCGACTTTTTACCTTATATTCATGAAATTTTCGATAATGTCTTTCTTTTAAAATGTTTTTTGTTTAATTTATAACTAGAAAGGGCATACAAAAGTATTTTGGTAGGTGATGCCCGCATGTCATTTTTTTTTTTTGGTTAATATTAATTACTAATTGTGTTACAAATTTACAATGTAGTATTTCTGTAACATTCTATTTAGGAGAGCCATATTATTTTCTTTCTTTCTATTGAAAAGAAAACACACAAAAAATAAAGGCATCATGGTGTTTTTAGACAAAAACAAAAACAATTATGACGTGTTTGTTTTACTTAAAAAAAATTATGACGTGTTTTATATACTTTGTCCGAATGTGTGTAATTATATGATGAGAATTGAAGGCGAAGGTTGCTAAGGTGGAATTCTTAGAGAGTGACACAAGTTTTGTCCACGTATCCCTCCTTTTTTTTGTTCCATATATATCCTTTACGTGTTCAATTATATTCCAAGTTCCACAAAAGCTACAGTACTTACTTCTACTTGTTCTTTATTTCTTACTTAACATTTTGTTGATTTAACATTTTTTGTATATAAAGTCTCATGCAAACTCTGATGTGGCATTTGGCTTTCATAATATATAGTCATAGAGAGAATAGAATAGTATCCCACATATATATATATATATATAATATAATATATATATATATATATATATATATATATTATACTATATATATATATATATATAATAATTAGGGAAGGGATCATGTGCATTTATTGCTTCTCGTGCGGTTGTGCAGTGGATTAATGTGCGTGAGTTTTATACTTAATGTGCGTGAGTGTTGTGCTTAATATGCCTAGGATTTGTACTTAATGTGCGTCATGTTAATATGCGTGAGTTTTGTACTTAATGTGCATGCGTATTGTGCTTAATATGCGTGAGATTTATGCTTAATGTGCGTGAGTAGTTCAGAATTACTAGCTCAGAATGAAGCAGAACAGAAAACTCACGCACATTAACGCACAAGCTTCTTGTTATTTCTCCCTTCAATTTTGACCATGGATTCTGGATTATCAGCTACCTTCAGTGCAGTTGAATGTTTATATAGATGACACACGCACAGTAAAATTTGCACACCAGCTAAAAGTGGATTTCTGTTGTATATTATTCCCATAATTCTTAACCACCATAGCTTGCCTCTGCATCATCATCATCAGGGAGGGGGCAATGGCTAACTGGGATAGGGAAGAAGCTGACATCCATATTTTCTGCTGCATTTTACACATTCACGCACAATTAAGTACAAATCTCAGGCACATTAAAGCACAACACTCACGTAAATACATTGAGTACAAATCTCAACGCACAATTAATCAACCACACAACCGCACAGGAAACATTCAACCGCACGAGAACCTTTCACTATATAATATAATAATATTATAATATATATATATATAATATATCATATAATATACTATATACACACTAAGTTAACCCGTTCCTTATATATATATACTGAAGAGGTAAATTGTGTTGAGACTTAGTCTGTTAGTAGTTTTGTATAGGCCTAGTATTGTGGTTTGGTTATAATTGATTCTCTCTTAATATGCTCTGCACTCTATTTATTGATTACCTTCATAGTAAATAATCAATTACAGTTCTAGCTCTCATAAATTGTACTAGAAATATCATGTGTACTTGGCTCAATCAAGAAAATATAGACAAGTATCAAACTTGTAACTTAAGTAGGAAAAATCTATTCACTTAACCCATCCTTTCGGGGTTGAACGAGTTCCATTTATTTGCATGCATGGATGGATCAACATCCCGCCTACGCATTGCTGACTCCTCTTCATTAAAGCTTCAGTATATAAAATCTTAGTCCGTTATTCACCATATGCTTCCTTAGCCTACATACCCTCTTAGCTAGGCAAGGCAACTCAAGTATTTAATGAACTTTATAGTACTCCTAGGACTAGGAAATTTTTATAATGTTCGCCGTTGTAAATCCTTTAATTAATTTGCTTGATTAATAATACTTATTTTGTCTTTAAACAACATGATGAGACTTGGTTAGTTGTATAAGGAGAAATTACAATGATATGATCATCAATCTATGTTTCTTGACTCTCAAGCAACTCCCTAAACTGCGTGCACTTATTATTATCAGCCTAGCTGCAATTAATTTGATCTAAGTTAAGAGATTACTATAAACCAACATAAATATATAAATAACATGACGAAATGGGTGGTAAAGTAGTGTCAAAATCGAACAAATAATTGAGCATATATATTACGATAAGTCATTTTATTATTATTATTATGAATCTCCATGATTGGAATGTGAGATGTCAATGTGATCTGCAAGTAGCTACCCAACAAGCTAATCATGAATGCATATATGATATGATGGGTTGTATACTAGCTTGGAGTTTGGGGAGATGGAGATAGATAACAATCATGATTCTTCATATATGGATTGCAATTAACCAAATTTCCATGAGTTGTGGCTGGTGATTTTGCTTCTTGTTGTGTGGTACTACTCATGTTCATATCCAGGTGGAGCCGCCAACCTTTTGTACATTTTCAACCAATATTGTGGATTCTATTAATCTTGTGAATACAACTAATAAATGCTCGTAAAGTTCAATCAATTCGATCGATCTCTTCCAGTTCCCTTGAAAATACTACTTTAGGGTTCAACATTGTAGGTGAACGAAAAATTATTAACCGCCCAACTAAATCTGGTTGCAATTCAACCCTTAATTGATATTTACTACAATGCTCACATATATTATATGTGTGTGTATAGAGGAGAGAGAGAGAAATTTCATTTTGATGCACCGACGATTGAGTTGTTTATTGCAAGATTGACTTTCAAAAAGCTAATTTAGTACGTTGACTAGCAATTTCTATCAATTTTGATCACCGCCGGCAATATCGTTGAATTGTGACCGAAAAATATTTAATAAGTTAAAATTAATGAGGTATTTTAGTCATTTACGACTTTTTCTCCCCCGGGTGAGTCCACCATGTATTCGAGCGAATGTTGTGTTTTCCGCCGCAATAAAAACACTTGCAAACACAAACTCTGCGTAAACTATAATATACAATAACCGGCGAAGTATGAGAATTAAGCAAAGCCAGAGCCAATCAAGAATCACGCCACAACCTCCAGATTTTTGCTCGCCAATCCTCTACGCTCATATTGAAGGAGGTGCACGTAACATGGGCATACACGTGACGAGGGTGCACAGCAATAGTAGAATAAAGCAGTTGAACAGTGTAAGTAATCTTTAGAGTACAGCTACTCACATTACAGATTCTTAGTCCCTGTATAAAGTACATTAAGCTCCCATTTCTTTGAGCGGTTAGAGAAAAGATATTTTTTCCTCATCATCGTCTGCAACTATTCGGCTTTCTTCATCTTCGCTGTTCTGTGTTGTTTGTAACTCCATTGAGAAATCTAAAAATGGTATCAGAAGCTTTAAAGCGAAGAAGGCGTGATCCTCTACCATGGCGTGGCAAAACACCACCTCCGTTCCAGGCATCGGAACTTGGGCACTTCCTACGCAACAAGCACCAGAATCAGACTACTCCGATCAATCAAACTGCTCAGAACGCTCCGCAAGCAACTCACAACCAGGAAGATGACCGAGGATCGTAATCACGTCAATCCGCAAGACACCAGCAATCCGTATCAACGTCTCTGCGAGCGAAAATCCGTCGCAAACTCTAGTTTTTTCTATTGAACGGAAACAATTATTATCCGTGGGAGAGAGCCATGCGCATGGCTCTACTAAAGTAAAACAAACTAGAGTTTGTAAATGGAGAAATCAAAAGGCCAGAGAAAACAGAAAGGAGCTTTCCTGCATGGCGCCAGAGCTAACAACCTTGTGCTTTCATGGATCTTGCACTCTGTCATTCCGAGTGTAGCTCAAGGAATTCTGTGGATGGAGACCGCGGAAGAAGTCTGGAATGATCTCAGGAAGAGGTACGGCCAGGGCAATGCTTTTTAGAATCGCCGACATCAACGAAGAAATATATCATCTGCTGCAAGGATGCACTACTGTGAGTGAATTCTATTCTCAACTGAAACTCCTGTGGGATGAACTACTATAATGTTAGACCTTCCCTATTTGCACTTGTAATCCTAGATGTAATTGTGGGCTTTTGACAAAATCAAAAGCCAATTCAAGACTGATCAAACTGCTAGGTACCTAAAAGGATAAACAGTCAACTCTATGGAGGGGTGAGGTCACAGATCCTGTTGATGAAACCACTCCCAAGTATGGGGGAAGTATGTTCCATGTTACAGGTTCAAGAGAGCAAATTTTCCCCAACACACCATATATTGAGAATTTGGTAAACAATACCCCTCCTGCTGGTAACAACATGATAAACACAAACTATGCCAATGCCTCTTTTGCCAGGACAAACCCAGTCTATGTTACTGATTACGAAATTGGATCACACAAGGAGCCTTATGGTAAGTCCTACTCTAAAAAACAGTTTGATTCCCTTAGTTGGTTAATTGACACAGGAGCACTTGCCACATAGTATGTGATGTCTAGTTCTTCTCTCGTTATGAACCCATCAAGCACCTATCTATCAAGTTACCAAATGGTCATCAAGCACCCGTGACCACACGTAGGAGTTGTGTGCTTTTCTAAGGATTTTACATACATACATAATGTTGATTGTGTGCCTGGCTTCCACTTTAATCTGATTTCTGTCAGCCAAATCTTAAGAGATGGTAGGATGGTGGCATTTTCTTGAAGGCTAATCAGTGTATCATTCAGGACTATCAATCATGGAAGAATGATTGGACTAGCTAAACAAGAGGGGCCTATACAAGCTTGTCTCACGCCATCATAGATTACTGTTCCTGTTAATTCTGATGAAAACATCTCAAGTAGTCACACCATTCCTCAATGCTTTTGTGTATACTGTGAATAAAACTGCCATGGTATAGACCTTGGCACTTTAGGCTAGGACATGCATCCTACCCTAGAATTAAAGTGTTACAAGGCTTAGATCCTTCAATCTGTATCTCAAGAAACACTATATGTGAAAATAGTCTCATTTTGCTAAACAAAAGAGATTACAGTTTCCCCTGAGCACTTCAACTAATAATTGTTTTGAGTTGATTCATGTTGATATTTGGGGGCCCACCGTGTATCCTCAATTTATGGGTGATTCTTACTTCCTCACCATAGTAGAGTGACTATAGCCGATCCACTTGGGTATACATTGCTAAACACAAAAGTGAGACAAGGGGCTGCTGCAGAATTTTTGTGTTTTTGTCCAGACTCAGTTTTCTACCTCTGTCAAGCTCCGTAGTGACAACGGTCAGGAATTCAACATGCCTTCATTTTATGCTAAAAAGGGAATCATTCATCAACAAGTTGTGTGAAACCCCTCAACAAAAAGTGTGTAGAGCCGAAAGCACGGGCACATCTTAGCTGTTGCTAAGCTCTCAAATTTCAGGTCAACCTCCGGAAAGATTTTGGGGCCGACTGCGTCATCCATGGTCTACTTAATCAATAGACTGCCATTCCGGTCCTTCAAAATCAGACACCGTATCAAAATTCTCTTTTGGTAACATTCCTTCCTACGCAAACTTAAAGTTTTTGGCTGTTTAGCTTTTGCTTCAACACTTTCTGCTCCATAGGACAAAGTTAAGTCCCAGAGCTCATAGAAGTGGCTATTTGTTCTTGGTGTTTCACCAATGGAGTTAAGGGGTACAAGGAATGGTACTATTTAGACTAACTAGGCAAGTGTTCACTGTCTAGAGACTGTCTGTTCGTTTTCCATGAGAGGGTGGTGTGCTTCCTTTCTCTTCTAACACGGCAGTTCCACTGCTGGCCAA